>NBZA01002778.1:0-66505 GCA_003054995.1 Aleochara bilineata
GAATCAGACTTATAAATTAATGTAAGAACCAGCTTTCTATCATATAGTCCGGTCAATTTAGACATTGACCTTGCATTAATTCACAACAAGCTGAAAATTGGCAAAATTGTTCAAAATATAATTATAAATAAAATGTGAAAGTTCCCCATCATTCCTGTGTGAGGAAAATTTTTATTCAAGATCAAAGGAACAAAAAATGAGTTTTCCGCGATTTTCAGCCAAACAGTAAGTTTTACCATAAAAGACAAAAATTATAGATCATACAATTATCCACAAAAAATGTTTCATTACTTTTTTTCCTACGATCCACCGTTTCTGAGATATTACGCTTCAAAAACTTGGAAAAGTTGTAAACGTCAATGTATGCAACGTATGCACGCCTCATATAAAGTAGTGTATACCTACTTAGCGCGCTTTTTAAAAGTTGTTCCTCCTGCAATCTAACCGAAATTTCTTACAAATACTCACAACAAGTCTCTCAGTTCATTTCAAAAGTTACAATACTTGAGTCTTGAGTTATGACAAAACGTATTTGACGCTCGAAAATTAGTATGGAAACGCGGAATTAAAACGTTACCAAAACCGCCCAAATGGATACTATAAAAGCATACAAGTATCATTGGATTACTGATAAAATTTACTATCTAACTAATAAAGTCAATTTTAGTTCGACTTGCAAAATAAAAGCATTAAAAACCAAAAATTTAAAAAAGCTCTTTTTTAGAACTTTGACGTATTTTAACTTTAAAATAAAATTAAATTGAAACTTTATTTATGTAAAGTCTATAGATGTGTATCAGATGTATACATTGATGTAAGAATGAGCTTTTTATCACGCTTGAATCGCGAGTTATGACAAAAAGAAACAATTTGACTCATGAAAATTAGCCGGACATGACGACATTAAATGACTCTGGACGCCGCCCTAATCATTCCTATATAAATTCAATAGTATCATTGGATTTCTGATTAATTTTGCTATCTCACCATATAGGTCGTTATAATTTCTGCTTAGGAAATAAGAGAACCAGAAGCAAGAGTATCAGAAAATTCTTTTTTTCAACTTTGACATTGCATAACTTTATTATAACAATAGCAATACATTAAATGATATAGTTTTAAATAGATATTGATGAGATCTATCATTTAAAACTAAAACGTAAATTGTATGTCCAATGAATCAAAAGTTATGCACAATTGAAATTTCGAAAGGGTCAAAAATTACTCTTTTTTTACATGTTTCCTACCTTGATACCAAAAATGTGGTAAAATTGACTTATAACCCATACAATTCGTTGATTCCTCACCTATCGATTGCCGTAAGAAGCATTATTATGCGCATAATAGTTTAGGCTGGGCAATGCCAAACCCACCCTACTATTCAAGACGTATTCACATCAAAACCGAAATTAAATTTAAACTGAAAAACATGTGTATTTGCATATTTAAATTCGTTTCAAGCATATGCATTTGATTTATTATTATTGTGTACGCGGTTTTGCGGTTTGTTCAGAGATTTATTATTAATGGAGAGCCAATAGCGCTCTTACAGATACAAGGCTGTTGGTATGTAAGGAGCTAGAGACTTGGGTGTAACGGGGTGAGTAACTAGCGCAACAGACAGATTGCACTGGACGGCGGAGTTCTATCTATGTATGGGACACTGGTTGACGCTGAATTAACTGGTGACTGCAGAGTGCAGAGACCTTATATAGGGAGGTGAGGGGGTGGTGGTTGGTGGTAGGTAAATTCGGTGGAAAAGGTTGGGGAATTTTGGCAATAAAAATACAACTAATATTACAAGGCAATAAAGTGCGCTAAATATGTAGATGACGGTAAGCGGCTTTGGAAAATCCGTACCCTCTTCTAGGTAGCGACGTTGTCGGCGCGAACAATTATTTACTATAATATTTGATTAAAATGCAAGTTTCATATAAATTTATTCAAGCAAATAATTAAAACCATGAACATTATCTGCACTTAATTCAGCACAATAAAATATAATCATACGCATTTATTCGAAATTATATCCGATTGTTTTCCATAACAATCTGTTCATCATTTTCATCCGGATTTGGAATGTAGGCAACCGCTGCTTCATAATCTGCCTCAGAAGTCCTTTTCAATTTCGTAAAGTTCAGAAACGTAACCCTGAATACTCGATCACACTTAACCAGATAGCAGAGAAGATAAACCGAGTTAATAAACCCGCTCAATCGCACAATCTTGAAAAAGTATAAAAACTTGAAGCGGAAGATGTGCAACCCCACATCAACCAATTTGATAACAAATAGCACGGTGAACCAGTTGTAGCAGTAAATCCTGGCGAAATTCAGCCGGAAGCGTGTCAAATAACTCAGGGAATCCTTCTTTATGTGCTGTTTATAGCACGCGTTGCATTCCTTAACCAGCATGTAAACAAAGAAAAGCGGTATAGCAATCACCCACACCGTAAATAGCCATGGCCATAGCTCAATGCGGCAGGAAAGCACATTTCCCACGAAGGAAGTGATTGCTAACGAGTAGACAATAACGAGTACATATTTCAGTCGAATGCTATCGTTTTTGATTAGTTTATTCGTGGTGAGAATGCAGAGCAACACTATTGCGTAGACTTGCATCAACTCCTCTACGAATCCTGATATGCAAATGATGAGGAGTTCGTCGCTGGTGTGGTCGTCAAGCAGGCTGAATAGCGCGGTGTAAGTTTCCGTGAAGGATATCAACATGATCATGTCAACGATAGCTACGTTAAGCAAGATTAAGTAGGTTTTCGACCTGAAGCGAGGGTTAAAGCTAATAATATATATCATCATTGCGTTTGCCACGATGCCGAAGAAAAGCGCGACCATCGACGTCCATTCGTACAGCGTTTGCCAAGACCTTGGCAGGTCGTAGTAGATTGGCAGATCGACGATGAATGTATTTGTTTGATTCAGTTCTAATTCTTCATTCCTACTCAGTGTGGTGATGTTTTCTAAAAATAGTTTATCATCGTGTTTTGCGATTATTTCAACAACTTAAATAAAACAACTTACCAGCCATGATGTGCTGTGGATTAATTAATGTTTTGATTTGCAATAGTTATCAGTATATACTGGCGGCGATGGTCTGCACTCAACTGAATATAATAAAACTGTTTTTGTGTATATGACAGAATCAGAATGACGCATTTTATCATGAAAATTTCTGTTTAATTAATTGAATTGAATATGTACTTATACTTTCTTTTAATTTACATGTGTTATCAAGTTACTTTTCTTAAGCATTTTCATCATAGACAATAGTCGCATCAATATCAGAATCTCTTGTCTTTGAACAGCAAAAAATATTCATTGCGCTGATTTTGAAATGCTTATCAGCTAAGGTTACATAAATAAAAATATATACAGAAATCATATGTGAAAATAGAAAAAATATAGGATGAACACCATTAGTAAAAAGAACTAGATATGAAACTAACGAACAATAGACGTAGATTCTGCCGATATTCACTCTGAATCCAGTTCGTGAACTCAACGGGTCTTTCTTATACCACCGCTTGTAGCAACTATTCATTTCCTTAACTAGCATCATCGCCACCAAGAATAAATATACGAAGAATGTGATATAATAAAATATAGGAGAACGAAATTCCTTCACGTAGTGGCAAAAAATGACATGCGTTATAAAGCCGAACGTTACCAGAAAGTACACAATGATTATAACCCACTTAAACTCAACACGCTTATTCTTCATCATCGTATTCGACAAGAGAATAATAAGCAGAATATAGAATGTTAACTGAAAACTGGCATCAGCGAATATGTGAAGACAGTCACTGTCTTCTCCAAGGTGGGCGCCAGTCAATTGCTGTATAATCCACCAAGTATGCAAGTCGCTGAGTAAATGAAAACCATGGTTCAGAGTCATGTGCATAAGCACTAAGTTCGTCTTCGTTTGCATCTTCTTATTACGCGCGACGATATAGAAGATTAAGCCGTCAGCAATCAGACCTATCAGTGAACAGCTGAATGCGAAAGTAATATACAAATATTGCCCGGTGGTCCACTGCCGTCCAGGAGATTCCATCTCCTCAGTGTGGTTCTTGTGCAACAGTTCTTCTAATTCCACGTCTGTGAGTTGCCATAAATTCAAGTAAAGTTGCATAGTTAATAGTTAATAGCAATTTAAAACTTACCCATTGTCATGGAACTTTTATTGTTTGTTAGTTTGTACACTGTATGAGCACTCACTGACAACTGCAGTTGATACTGGTCATCGCTATGCGTGTTCGTGGTTTCAAGAGTTAATATGCTTATCCTGCCAGACGGACGCAATTTATCAACGATGCGTCGAAAAGCCGCAAATCCTGGAATTGCGCAGTTGCTTGTATAATTCACTTGATTAATTCAAACTAACAAGCTAATTAGTTAACATCTGTATATTTTTTAGAATATATTAATTAATAATTCAAACTGAAATAATTCTAACAATAAGCGATAAACAATTAAAGCTTCAATTAAATATAAACTATTCATTGTTTTCATTAAGGCACTCTTATTGTACTGATATCTGTGAAATCTGTCGATTCCATTCCATTGTTCGGTCTGTTACCGTTGAAACTAATCTGCACTTGGTTGTTATCAACGCTTCCTTCACTAGACTCGTCTGCGAACGTAATCGTCGCGTCCACGTCGTACTCGCTCGCGCCCTTGCAGCGCAACAAGTTGAGCGCGCAGATTTTAAAATTCTTATCGGCGTAGACTAAGTACAGCAGGATGTAGAAAGATGCCATCAAGCAATGCGTCCCAAGGCTGAAGAACAGCAATCGTAAACCTATATCCGAAGCCATGTATATCAAGAAAGTGAGGAACCAGCAGCCCACGTAGATGCGCACCACGTTGAGGCGGAATGCCGTACGAGCTGAGTATGGGTCTTTCTTGTACCATCTCTTATAGCAGTTGTTGACCTCTTTAAAGAGCACCACGCTCAGAAGGATGATGAGCACGAAGAAACAAAGCAGATACAGAGTGGGGAAGTGGGTGAAGTTGCAGGTGATCGTGTTGGCGATGAGGGCGACAACTATGAATGTGTAGACGATTATTAGAATCCATTTATGTTTGACGCGTTTGCTCTTCATGAGCGTGTTCGATGCCAGGATAATGAGAAACACGAGGACGTTCAATTGGAAGCCTACGTCGGTGTAGGAGAGTAAACAGTTGTAATAGTAGAAGAAGTGTTCCAGACCCAACAGCTCCATGATGGAGCTGAGAAAATGTACGTTCCAGCTCAGGAAAAGAGCGTCGTTGATGGCCATGTTCATTATTATTATGTTGGTTTTGGTACGCATTCGTGCATTTCGAGCAATCATATAGATTATGAATATATCAGCGACGAGTCCGATTGTTGTGAAGATTATTGCAAGGATATCTTGCAAGTAATCATAAATTGTTAGTTCATAGTTGAAGTTGCTCAGGTCTTCTGTTGTATTTGTGACAATTTTCTCCAATTCTTCATCTGAAGCAAAGAACAAAGTTTATGAATAAAAATCATTTAGGTTTTTCCATAAACAAGTATCTGAGATAATAAAGTTTTTTTAATGATAAAATATATTATTTTGTGAAATGTAAACAAATATTGAACAACAAAGTACATACTACGAACGTGGTACATTGTAATAAATTTTATGAACAAAATCATAATTTGCAATCATATGCAATAACACGCCCACCGTAATATCACCAGATCAATATTAATTTTGGATTTGTTTATTTATTACAAATGTAAAATCACCCTGAATGATTAAATAGCATGCACGCATGCATGCGATGGCCAGCAATACGATAATAGTCTCAATAAAGGTCAAATATTAGTGATGAAATGAACACACATCACATCAGAATTCATTGAAACTTACCCATTTCTATTAAACTGAATTTATTTTAATTCGTGACCAAAGTATAATAATTCCCAGGAAACTCAGTCGATTCTTAGAATAATTTTATCTATTCCTTAACATCACATCACATCATTAACTCTGCTTACAGCGAATTTCTAGAAAACATAGAACAAACATTAATTATTCATTTTTAATCAACTTATAACACACAAAACAAACAACTTAACAAAACAACAACTTACATAGGCGTTATTGCGTGTAACAACTAGCTATAACAATAATGCACCAAATTATGTAGCTACTAAACGATAATTATTAAACTTTACTAATTGCTATGTTTTATTGGTCGCTAACAACAAACTTTTAGTTAGCCTCCTGTAACGATGAAGCGCTGCACACTATTAGCGCATTATGTTTGCGCGACGAGCGCTACGAGCACGAAATATTCGCTAAACCCACGTCCATCTATCGAAACTAATAATGTAAACATTTATGTTTACGCGCAATCGGCGAATTATGTTGCAAATGGTGAAATATGAAACCGTACTGGGCCGACAACGCCAGCTGAACACATTCCACATCTATTCATATTTATTTCCATTCAATTAATACATAATACTGTTTATGTTGTAAAAAATAATTATTAAAGCTGCGCGCAACCTTGAAACGAATTGAGTGACCTACGTCGTGCTTGGCTGGGCAGCATCATTCCGCTTCGCTTGGATATGTGCAAGAGGATTTTCAGCGAAATGAATATCAATTCTGTCGATATTTTCCGTTTGCTCTTCTTCTTCAGCAAAAGTTATCGTAGCGTCGACGTCGTACGCATCCGCCCCCTTACATTTCAGCAAGTTCATCAAACATATGTAGTAATTTTTATCAGCAAGCACGATATACACCAGCAAATAGACTGAAATCAAACACACATGGCTGGCGATTATCGCTGAGTATTGATAGTAGCCTGGCACAGCGAATATAATGCACAGAATCGCCAGAGCCCAGCTGGACGTATAAATGCGTCCGACATGCAGCCGGAAGCGCGTCTTCTCACTGAGAACTTGCTTCCGGTAGTACTTTTTATAACAACTATTCGCCTCCTTCCCGACCATCACAGCGGCCAGGAAAAGAAACATGCCGAAGCACACAAGATAGTCCACTGCCCACCAATCGCAGAAACACCAGATCAAACTCCCGACGAAGTTGACACTTATCAGGGAATACACCGCGACCAGCAGCCACTTGGTCGGCAGCTTCTTGCTTCGAATCAGCGTGTTCGAAACGAGCACCAACATGAAGATCATCTCGTTGAACTGGAATCCGATGTCTAAGTAAGCAAGGAAACAATTGAGGAACTCGGTCCAGTGCAGCTCCTCCGAGAGCGCCAGGATTGCGCTCAGTAGGTGAACATTGGTAAGCAGGAAGCACGCGTTGTTGATGGCGTAGTTCATCAGCATTATGTTAGTCCGTGTGCGCATACGCTTGTTGCGATAGATCATTAAGATTATGATAATATTCGCCACAAGGCCAGCCAGTCCAAAGACGATTTCGATCACATCCTGGGCGATCTCCCAGTTTGTTAAATCGTACTCAAAGTCTGTCAAATCGTCGGTAGTATTTGCGTCCAGGACATCTTCTAAGGCGACGTCTACAACCGACAAAGTTATTGTGTAACAAGTGTTAATGACTTACCAACTAGTGCATTATTAACGCAACGCACCCATTTTTAAATATCCATATCCACTTCAAAGCAAATCAGGAATATGACAGTGTATACGAAATGTGATTTACATTCGATCAAGTCTCATTGAAGTTCCACACGTTCACTCGCTTTTATAGAGGAGCGTTCGATGTCAATGCCAAATTACCGTGTTGCGTGTATTCGCTGTGAAACCAGCGGCAATAGCACTAGCAGCATAAACATCATCATTCATAATTTTCCACTAATATACAAACAGTTGCCCGAGCATAAGCGGATGTCTGATGGAGGTACATATGTACATACATATTAGTTAATTCTCATTTGCATTCAATTCAAATCGCTTTATTATTAATAGACTTCACTGGCATGATAAGGCATTGCACGGTAATACCTGCGACCAAGGAGGAAGTAGTTCTCGTTTATTCGATTCCCACCCGTCATCCAACGGGAAGGATTACAATGCAAAATGAAATTGATGCGGAACAACGCATCGTTGAAAATCAAAAACAACAACTGGTACAAACTACTAACGAATACGGTGAGTGTGAGGCAAATCGTCAAGATGTACAAGTACTTCGCCGCGACGTACTTTGACATTGATTCGTGCAATCCGAAAGCCACCACGTACTTCAGGAAGTACATGGCACACCAGTTGTATACATAAATGCGCACCACGTTGACTTTGATCAGCGACGTATTAATGAACTCGGAATCAGACTCATCGTCGCACATCAGCCGCAGGTATTGGAACTCGTTAACAAAGATCAACGCAACTAACATAACGATGGTGATATATCTCAGGATGCTGCAATGCTTGGGATCCATATGTATGTGAACAAATGTCACCACGAAGCCGATGAGTAGGAAGAACGCCACTAGGATGAATCGCAGAACAACCTTGTACTTGGGTATAGGCGTTTCGTATTCGTGCTGATTGCGACCGCTTTCAATCGACGCAAATGCCAGTAGCCAGATAACTACCAAACTGTTGAATTGGAGCACCAGACTGGCTGGCGGTTCCTCGGCGACGTGCGGCTCCAACGCGTAAGTTATCTTATGCGCCGAATGCAAACGCAAACCGAAGGGTTTCAGCAGCAGGCCAACGAAACCAGGGATGTTGAACAAATAGAACAAATCGCATATCGACCATGTCATTATGATCACTCGTAAGTTCGTACGCAGACACGCCTTGTGCATGAACGTATCAATAATGAGAATATCGCATAAGATTCCCATAAGGATGGCGACAAAAGTCGCGTAGTCCAACACATCCGGCGATTCTAAAAATGAACAAACTTTAATACTTGAAGCTGAGAATAAGGCAAGACTTACTTGAGTTTATAACATCCATGATTGATCCAATGCACTACTATCATCGATAGGCTGAAGGAATAACACAATTGTTAATCGACCGCCGACATAAATAACACTCAGACGTTCCTTCTCAACTTATTTAATTGAAAATACAACAAAAGTGATAGGCACTCCACAACAGTATGTCAACAATGCGATATACAGTCGCGTACTAAAACAGATATCAGACGAGACTTAAGCCTCGTCTTCGTTATCAAAAATACATATTTGCAACTCATAACATTTTTAAATGCGTGTGAAATGGACAGTGTCCCCTCGTTCACTCTCATTATAAATAACAGTCGCATCGTTTCCATCACTTCGACGATAGCAACAACACTTTAAGTACTTGTTGATGGCCATCTTAAAGTTCTCATCTGCGTTGTATAGATAAATCAGCATATACAACGGCACCAAATGCATTGTTCCCTCGAGCAGCATGAAGAAAGCAAACACAGCTCTGTCAAAGAGATCAAAGGCGAAGTAACTGCAAGCGAATATGAAGAAGTAATTGTAGGTGAATATGCGCACAATGTTCATCTTGACCCGGGTGCTAGGCGATATAGGGTCGCCTCGACAAGCTTTCACGCAAATGTTTATCTCTTTGGCGAGCACCGTGAAGAACAGAATGCCAAACATGAAGGCAAACTTGGCGAAGATGAGCGAATACGCGACATAGACGCACACGCAAAAGTTGCAGACGTAAATGATGGCGGTGAGGGCATAGAGACACCACTTGAACTTGGTGTCCGTGATGAATTTCATCCGCATCACGGTCGTCGAGACGAGCAGGATCATTAGGAAGATGCAGTTGAACTTAAAGAGCGCCTGGGCGAACGAGATCAAGCACAAGTCAAAGTAGCTCGAGTTTATCACCTTGTCGGGAAGGATGACTCCGAAGAGTAAAGCCACCAGCTCAATGAGAATCGGAAAGTCCAACGCGTCGAAAATCGCCCAGTTGAGGAGGATTATATTGCGGCGGGACTGCATCCGTGCATTGCAGACAATAATATAAATGATCAGCAAGTCGCAGAAGAATCCCAGAGCTGTCGCTGCTATGTTGATGTATTCGTGTATATCGTAATGGAATCCAGTTGATGTTGTGTTTGCTCGTATAGATTCCTCCAAGACCATGTCAAGGTGACCTTCAATATCTGAAGAGTTCAATGCCATTGTCTTTTATCTCTGAGAAAAATGACAGTTGTTATTTTTATAATTTGATAAAACAACAACGGAAACTATTACTTACTTACTTACTTAATTTATTAGAGTTGGTTTGAAATGATTATTTCCTCAAGTTCTTAACCAATAGTTTTCTCGACATGCTTAAGCTTAAGCAACAACTTACAATTAGTTTCAGTGAACTATTTTATGAATGCTTGTAGACTAAAATTATCATCACTAATTATTGCGTAATTACTTCCATCGCTGGATGGTTTCTCGTCGTGCTCGGCGTGTGTACTTTAAGAATTATAACGCGCATGTGCGCTAGTTAGATATTTACTAAGAAAGTCTATGCGTTATCACAGTGGAAGTTCAGAAGTTAACTGATAATCTCTAGTGGGTATTCTGCGGTGGCTTGGAAGTTTTAATGATGTAAAGTACACTTCTTTTCTCTGCTTCTAAATGGTATCACCTTTGGTTTTCTTAGAGGAGATCAAAGCGAAGTAAACCTTATCTATTCTAATTGCAGACAGCGACTGCACGTACACTTGTTGAACACAAAACCGCATGCTTTTCGGGTCGCACAGAAATAGCCGCAATGTCAGCAGAATAAGTGAAGCTGAGTAAGTGAATCGAGCAAACCTGAGAGTAAACAATAGGTGGGGACACAAGACTTAATTGAATCATTTTGTTTGGGTTAATTTTAGGCATATAATCTAAAAATTATCTCAGGATGTACTTGTACTTAAAATGTAAATACGAATGATAAAATTATATGGTAAACGTAAACATTTTAGTCGTTTGTTTGTTGTAATTTAAAGATGCAGTAATAAAATTTAAAATGCAAATGGAATGAAATGTTTTACTATTGTTTATAGCTATCAAACGAAGACTACTTATTATTTATTACATTACTTGAAATGTATAGTTTCACTTAATGCTAGTTAGTAACTGACTGGTGGAGTATGTCAACTTTCTCCTAGATGTTTAAAAGTTTGATAAGTCTACTTAAAGTTTACATAAACGCCGGAAAATATTACAAGACACGACACGACACACGAAATAGCTTTATCAATCACATTTTATTTTGGTTTCTGGTTAGATTTCCGTGAACAAAAGACTTTGCTTTGATTTGTTTTTGATTATTTATACCTAAGTAAATTTTGTAAGCGGAAGAAAGAAGTGAAGGAAGGAAGGAAGAACAGTCTAGAAACGATTTCTACTATTTCTACAATGTTTAATTTATATACAAATAAGAAATGCATTAAAAACTCATTAACAATAAATAAACGTATCTTTGTGTACACAATAAAATTATAGAATTCATGTCTAAGTTTTCAAGTCTTTGGCTAATAAATCAATGACGCAACTAAACTAAATTTACTAATACATACTAAACTCACTACAGTAGCTTTTAGTAACGATTACTAAATTTTTAACAACACACTTTGCATAATAACTATGAGTATTAGCTACTTAATTAAAATCGTAATAAATTGAATTAAAATGTCATTTCGTTTCTAGCGCACTTTTACCTCTTTGGGCATTTGATTAGGTAATTAATTTATGCAGCGATCATTTTCTCATTACGAATATTAATATCAATCGAGGTCTGCTCGCTGCAGTAGTTAATCGAGTTGGTATTAATCTGCACTGAACGACAATTGAACAGCCGCATTATGCTATCCTTGAACATTTCATTATACTTGAATAGGTACAGCGCCAAAGCAATATTCTTGCCGACTTTGACAGACGTGCCAAATGCCAAGACGAAATGCTTGACTATAGTTTCCTGTGTAAGACCAAACTCCGCAAGGATGTTCACCAGCCAGCTGGTGAGGCACAAACAGACGAAGATTGTGGCGAAGTTTAAACGGAAAGCGCCATCACGAGTGGCATCCCCTCTGAGATGACACCGCTGGCAGTATTTAAACACAAGAGTCAGGATAAGAACACCCATCAGGGTGGCATACACACCACCTTGGAGAAGACTCAACTCATCCTTGCAGTACAACGCGTTGAAATAGGTGCCCACAAGGAGCACATTCCATACGAGAACTATGAGGATACCTTGTGAGACACACGTGCTGGCGAAGAGCAAGTTGGTGGTGAGCACAATGACAAAGAGCATTGTAAGAATTTGCAAGGAGATCTCCAAGTTGGTGAGGACGCATTGCACATGCCGGTAATTGCTGAGGGTGGTGGTGTATCGTAGCAGACGCTTGTCGATGTAGTATCCCAAGAGGACGAACAGTGTAAGGAGATCTCCAACGGCGACATTCAAAATGTACATGTTTGTGCGGTTCCGCATCAGATGGCTCCGAAGAATTGTAATGATCAGAAGGATGTTAGCAATGATGCTTAGGACATTGATGATGGTAATGATGAGTTCGTAGATGATTTCCGGTTTGGTCTCCATCTCGGTCAATGACGCCATCATAATTAATTCGTTGCTTATAAAAGTCTCATGATGAAATAATACGAGGTGTAGGAGAATAATAGTCGTTTGAAAGTTGTTCACTTGATTAAAAGTCGTATAAATTCACGCCGAATGAACGGGAGATATAATACAAATCCTGTTGTGTGATCCAATTTGCCGCTCGCTGGCTGCTGGTCTGCAGAAATTATGCACAACTCATGCTGGCTCATTTCACTTTACTGGTCGAGTGTAGCACTTGCGTTTTTGTTATTCGCAGTCTTGTTAGCGGGCGGCATTTGGCATTCGAGCGTATGCTGCGAGCGACTAACTACTAAACTGAACTAAACTGTAGACTCGAGGCGAACGAAGTCTTGAGAAACCCATTCGAACACAGTACATACACCAGGCGTCCGATCGCGACTCGGTCTAGGAAAGCACTAAACTTTTGCACAGTCGATGCACTTCATACCATTTCAATTTCAACTCCACTTCACTTCACTTCACTTCTTTTAGACTCGAGTACGCACCGCTCTTGTTATTGTTCCGTCTTAATAGAGACTAAACTCGACAAATTTGTGGAATTTGAGCTGAAATCAATTCATGCAGAACCATTGAAAGTATATGGACTTTTATTACAAAACTTTCGGACTTTGTTCGGAACAAATACGAATGCGAATAGGACAGAAATAAGGTCAAAAATTACTTACACCTGAGGCGTTTGTCGCTATTGCAACAAGTGTGTAAATACACCAGATTAATACCAATAAAAGACTTGGCGGCCTTGTCAATGTCTTACGTACAATATTTACCTCCCGAGCAAACAAACAGGCGAAGACATGCCATACATTTCCGAGCGGAGCGGAGTAATGAAAAAAGTTGGATCAATTCAGAGTTGATTGGCGCAGTATGCAGACAGGCTATGAGTTGAATAACGACTGATCGGGAAAAAACAGGCAAATGTTTATGTTTATGTTAGGGTCCATTGAGAGGGTTTTATTGGTTGGATGGTTGGTTTTATTTTTGTGCATCGCGCACTTTTTGCAAACAATCCTTGAACGCATCATCAAACCTAACCCACTTTCAGACTTGTAGTATTTCGCGGATTCAGCACAAATATGACGCGCCAGCGCCGGTTCCAGCGACCACTGCATAAGAAGATGCTGGTTTTATGACGTTCTTATTTTTTTTAAACAAGTATTGAACTTGGAGCCATAAAGTGAAAGTATCTTGCATTACTCTCATCATTACTCTTCAGAATTGAGTCCTTTATCCAAGTCCAAGACCAGAACCGAAGAGAGCAGAGCCGGTTTGCCATCGAGAAAGCGACACATTAACAAGAACTATACGCTGAGCTCTTGAAATGTGACAATCTTCCAAAAACAATCGTCTGACCAAGTGACTAAAACCTGCTTAATTGAAAGTGATTTTTACCGTTTTTTCGCAATCATTTCACAACAACGTAGTATAATATTTGTGTTGAGTGTTGTCTAATAAAATAGAATAGAATATTTGCAAAGAACAGGTAAACACAGAAATTGCAAGAATTCAATAACGTAAACAATTGAATTGTGCCGTAATAGAATTCGTGAAAGTGCGCAAAGTGAACACAAAACAAACGCAGAATGGCACTAAATAAGCCAACAATAACGATACTTAATGCATTCGACATTTGCGTGCTTAAACAGAATTAATTAGTGACTAATTATGTTTTTAATTGCGAGCGACAATCAGCGAGACAATTCAATTCAGTATCGAGCTTTATAATTAAACCACACCTACGATCTACAATAGTCCTAGTTGAATACGAGCTGAACGGTGATTAAAAGACGTGAAGTGTGCACGTTTTTAAGTAATTTCCTGGCAGCGTGCCAGGAATGATGCATAAACGCATCAGCGATGTGAAAAATGTGTGTAATTCTTGTTGAATGAGGAAGCACGAGACGAGGCCCTCTCGACAATGCGACTTGACACTCGATGAGTCCGCGATGTTTATTCGTACACGCGCCTACGCGTGCTGCCTCTTCCTGTCGGCGGCAAGGAGGCGGCGGCGGCGGCTGGAAAAAAATCCCTCACGGTAAAGGTCGATCGTTGACCCACCGCTTTCGTTTTATGTGTTGTTTCACTCGTTCGTTTGCACACTTGTTCATTTGGTGTGCACGAATAAATTCGCACTCGTTTTCAGCCCGCTTTTTCAATGAGTTGACAAAACGCTCAAACGCGTTTGCATATCAACCAACGCAACGTTCGTTCACACGCTCAACCCCCGCTTCTGAACCGGAAGGCATGTGTTTGCCCTTACTTTGAGTGGAATCGAATCGATACCCATATTGACTATTGACCATGCATGCATGCGATTTTTAGCCGGAAAGCAGAAACTAAATATCCTGCGGTTTGCGTTTTTTAATTCAATTTCCAGTTTTTAAAATTTAAAAAATAAAACTTTATAATAAAATTCTATTTGTTACAGATTAATAGAAACAATCTATAAATAATCGTCAGAGCGATAACTTTCTTCCTGATAAGCCACCAACGATGAATTGCAGTGGAGTTTCAGCTTTCAAGAGCATCTACATGTAAACTTTCAGACGTAAGTGCTTTATAATTCTTTTATCTCTTCTCCAAACGTTTACATTTGAATCCCACGTGGGTTGTGTGATGAATGTCAAATGCAAATTCGTGTATGGCGCGCCGAAATTGCAGCTGAACTTTTCCGCTTGTTGAGCGTATGTACATACAATATTTGTTGAATATTCCCGACACACACGCATCAAATTATTTTCCAATTCAAAATGTCATTAAAAGTTTAACCTCTTGAGTGAAATCAATAAAACTCAACTCAACTACATACATCATTAGCGTAATAAAACATACGGTTTGAAGTACAGTTTTTCAGTTGCATAAATCTGAAACGAGTGCATCTTCATTAACCTCAATCTTTTATTCATTTCCACTTTGAGCCAGAGCCCAGTTGGGTATAACTTTCTCCTAATTAACGAGAAGCCATCAAACTGTTTATAACTTCTAAAAGCGTCGCCGGCTCGTGTATTGTACTTGCATTCTTTGTTACGAAATTTGCGCACTGACGCGTATATTTCGGCGACACCCAACGCGAATTAATTAGACTTCTTGCTTCTTTTCTGGCGCGATGTACTTTTCATGTTGAGCGTCCGAAGTTTCGGTATCGAGGAGCACTAGGAAGATTAGTATCTGGCAATTTTTTAAGATTATCTGCGCTTGAGTGTGACTTCCTTTGTCGTGCATCGGAGCGAGTGCCGAATGCCCCGAAAGCGACCGCGAAGTATGCTAAACAATGAAGTAACCCAGAAACACAATCCAACTCGCAATCGACAACCGCGAGCGAGGAACTCGTTTAATTGCATTTCTCCAGTATCTTTGTGTATTATGGCTCAATTCCAACCCCTTCGTCTTCAAATCATTTGAATTTTATTGATTTTGTTACGCTAATATTTTCTTCAATTTCAGGCACGAATAATTAAAAAACAATCAATATGTACAATTTCGACAACACGACCTTGATGGAGAATGAGACAATATTCTGTACGCCGGAAAACCCGACGTTGATCTTCCAAGAAATTCTCTACGCGATTGTGTGTCTTGTCGGGTTGGTAGGCAACACACTGGTCATCTACGTAGTCCTGCGCTTCTCAAAAATGCAGACCGTCACCAATATGTACATTGTCAACTTGGCAATTGCGGATGAATGCTTCCTAATCGGGATTCCGTTTCTGATGGTGACGATAATGAAGGGATCCTGGGTGTTTGGCGAAATACCCTGCAAGGCGTACTTTATCCTGACAAGTATTAACCAATTCACAAGCAGCTTGTTTCTGTTCATCATGAGTGCAGACCGATACATTGCCGTCTGTCATCCGATCTCTTCGCCCAAGTTTCGCACGCCGTTCATTTCCCGCATCGTGTCGATGCTCGCGTGGCTGTGCAGCTTCATCCTGATGATTCCAATCCTCATCCACTCCAACGTCTACGAGAACACCTGTGTCAACCCGGAGACCCACGAAAACATGACGAAAATCTCCTGCGGCATTAACTGGGGCCACAGATCCAAACTATTTGCCTCGCCGACGGTGTACATGATGTACTTGTTCGTGTTCAGCTTTGCTATCCCGCTAAGCTTGATACTGATCTTCTACTGCCTGGTGATAAGAAAGTTGAAGACGGTTGGCCCCCAAAACAAGTCCAAGGAGAAGAAACGATCGCACCGCAAGGTAACCAATTTGGTCCTCACGGTAGTCACCGTCTACGTGTGCTGTTGGACCCCCTACTGGATCACGCAAATTGCGCTCATCACCAACGAGGACCAGACGGAAGGATCCAACTTCGTGATAACTATTCACTTGCTTGCCGCGTGCCTGAGTTACTCGAACTCAGCGATGAATCCCATTCTGTACGCGTTCCTCAGCGATAACTTCAAGAAGAGCTTCCTTAAGGCGTGCACGTGCGCGGCAGGCAAAGACGTGAATGCGACGCTGCATATGGAAAACAGCGTGTTTCCAAGAAAGAATAAACATCAGGCGTCTGCCAAGTTCCGGGCGGCGCGTGGCACCTCGATTTGTCCCAACAACGAGGACGAATGCGACTTGGGACCGCTTGTCAGCAAGGGCGATCCGTCCACGTCGGCCATTACAATGACATCACGATCCATCAACATAACCGGTGAGGGACGCGAAGGCAACCAGAAAGACACGATTGTCAAGAACGGACTCTCGATCACGTTCAGCGCTAACTTGTAAACGTTTGCCACTGATTATTGTGCTGTTATAACTTTTCTTAATAAGTGTAGTTGATTCTTCTTGGGGAAGGTGATGTGAATTACTGTGATGAATTGAAATGGACTGTGTAGTTGCTTTTGAATATATGTATGTAACTGCAGGGTACAATGGATATAAACTGACTAAGCAAATAACAAATAAATCTTACATTAATATTATAGAATACTTACTTACTTATTGTTAGCACTTAAGGTATGTGTGTACATGTAAATGTTTGCATATCTCTTACTGATATATTTAAGTATGAACTCTTACTATACACGTACATGTCACATCCATAACACTAAATAATGCACATACATACGTATATAAAAACTGCTGTAATAATATGTGGTAACAAAAGACAAGCTTAACTAACCAATAACTATAGAAAAGTATGTAATAGAGAATGCATTGCATTTTGAGCCCAATGCAATTGCTTCACTATTAACCAAGATGTAAAATATTTAATAAAACCTAACGAATTTATTAAAAAAACTATGCATATGCGTATAGTTAATTCAAAAAAGCGTAGAAAAGAAAGAGTAAACAAGGAAATTGGTGCAGAAAAGTATAAATAAAGATTGTATTTTTGAAGAAAGTATTTCGACCATTATTGCATGCATTTTAAAATGTTTAATATGTGTTTAATGATATATAGAAATTGACTAAGAATATAATTACAATAGCTAGCGTTTGTAAGTCTGTGATATTAATGTTTAATTACATCTTATGTAAATTGTAAATTTTCGTTTCCCAAGAGACTATGTGGCCAAATTTGAAATCAATACTCTTTTCTTTTACATTTATGTAATAACTTGAACAAATAACTGTACTTGTTGTAAATGTTTAATATATTATCTTTAATGTATAAATAAAATATGTAAATCAATTATTTTATAATTATCTCTAAAGTAAGATATTGATTAATTTATTAAGAGTAGAACAAGCATAAAACTTTGTTAACATTTAAATTTACTAGAGACACCTGACTGTCATTTTATTTTGTAGCGACCTCAGTGGCGAGTGAAATTGCTCAGTTGTGCAGGGTTTGTTGAAGCGTACTAGATCGCGCTGGTGTATCCGCTTCTAACATAACCTTTTATAAATAGTAATGATATGAAAATATAAACAATGTCACAAGAAAAAGAAGACAAACAGTAAGTTTTGGTCTTGGTTTATAAACGGTTAAATATCTTGTATTTAATGTTATAGATACGGTTTAATCAACCCCAAGAAGAAACCAATTCTTAGTGCGCCTGTTAAGAAACCAGCAATATTTGAAGAAGATTCAGATTCCGACTGTGATACTTTACAACCAACTGGCATTTCTAGAGATTTAAAGCATCAAGTAAGTTTCAAGGCTATGCCATTTATGTTGCGCTCATAATATTTGCTTTTTTAGGAATTACGTGCACAAGCGAAAGCAGTAGAAGAAGATCCAACGATCTATCAATATGATGAAATTTATGATCAGATGGAGGAGAAGAAGAAACAATCAAAACTCTCCAGGAAAGACTTAGATAATAAACCAAAATATATTGGAAAATTGTTAAAAGCTGCTGAGAAAAGGAAACTTGAAAATGAACGAAGAATCGAGCGTCAAGTGCAAAGAGAAAGAGAAGCTGAGGGTCAAAAATACCAGGATAAAGAATCATTTGTCACTTCTGCATACAAAAAGAAACTTGAGGAGTTAAAACAGCAAGAAGAGCTTGATAAACGAGAAGAATACTTGGAATCCATAGGCGATGTCACTAAGCAAGGCAATTTGGATGGGTTTTATCGACATCTATATGAGCAGAAGTTCAGTGTAGATGACGATCGAGAAAAGAAAATGGAAGAAATTAAGACAAATATTGAAAAAACAGGTACAGATGATCTAGAAGTTAAGCAGGAAGTTGTTGATGATGATAAAACACAAGAGCGTCCTCCCAGGAAGCGTCAATATAGGAAAAGAGAAAATTCTGATTCATCTAATTCGCCATCGGAATGTGAAGAAACAGATAAATCTCAAACGCATCTGCCTTCTAATTTAGATGCTGATAGCGATTTTAGTATTGACTCCGAATCTGAGACTGAAGATTCAACGAAAGAACCGCCTAAGAAAGTTATAAAAACCGAAAACGCAGATGGCAAAGAAGATGTAACCAATCAAACGAATGGTAATGCGTCAAAATCAGAAATAACCAATAATGTGCAAGGTTCTAACGACGTAAATTCAAATGACCTGAAAGAAGAGAAAGAAATTAAACCAAAAATTGACATTTGGAAGAAACGTACGGTAGGTGAGGTATTTGAAGCAGCAAAACAAAGATACTTGGAACGAAAAGCTCTTAGAGAAGCTGCAGAAGGCATCGTGGGTGTATGAATATATTTAAAAAAATAAATATCATGTTTTTCGTTTACAGCGAAACTATTCCCATGTAACTTAACGCCGTGATAACAATTTAATTACTCTGTATAAATTAATGAGGATTGTACTAAATTGGGAGACTCTTAAGAATTGTTAACCCTTAAGCCTGTCCTTTATCCGTTCTTCTTGTTTTGGTGAATTAATTTGGTTGGGTGCTTGTGCTTGCTGAAGACTTGGTTGGACCTGAGTTGTTGCAGCTTGAGATTTTATATGATGCATGTAGGCCAGGAAACTGGTCCATATTAAACTGCACATACTGACAAAAGGCACACGGTTGCGTTCCTTGATATATGTAAAGTTAATTGTTTGTAAAATTGGCCACACACAAATAGCAATCTGAAATATAAAATTATTATTAATTATCAAATGTTAAATTTCTTTCTATGCATTTCAGTTTGCTTACCTTGTAAGATGGCCAAAACTTCTGGCTAACTTCATGTGCAGCAGCATGAATACCTCTTCCTTCTAACAAAGTCATCCCAAAGAAAAAGGAGCACAATGCAAATGGCCCATAAGTCATTTGTTCAATTATGGCCTAAAATTTAATGCAAGTGACATATTAGGAAACTTTCCATCTATATGTATAATATTAAACAAATAATGAATTAAGTGTACCTTAATAGTAATACCTTTGTAACAGCAGTGCGAAGACTTGTTTTGGGCCACATATGTGTTGTAAGCCTAATCCAACAATACAAAGTGGGTGCTGTATATAAACCACCATATATACTGAATCGTAATGCTGCCCAATAGTTGTAATTTGTGTAATTTTTGCCTTCAATAACTGTTTGTTGGATTAGACAGGATGTGGGCCATATAACTCCATAAGACATCATCCCTCGTACCACGGGATACTTGCGCAACACTGCTCTGAACCTTGATAATACTGCCATTTTGCGTAGAATACGTGTTCGTAAAATTTCTTCGTCGTAATCGTTCGTCACAAACTACTAATTACCAACATTCTCCGACTGCGTCTGCTTGGAAACTGCGTATTGCACAGTAGTGGTAAATTTGCCAAATCTGGGACCTTGTACCGATTATAACCATCAGTCATGATCGCTAATACATATTACCAAATATTTATCCACGTCACAGATGAACGCACGTGCTATCTGTAATCCACTGTGCACGGAAGCCGCCATTATTAGTTGAGATATGATACGCGTACGCGTAAAAGTGATATCAAATTGGAAGCTGTGAAATATAAATAAACATTCAATAATAACAAAGTTTAAAGGAACTTTCAATGATCAGCTGATTCGTTGAAGTTTATATTGCCCTCTAGTAGTAGACATAACATGACAATTTAAACATTCAAATTTACAGTGAAAAATTAAATAACTAAAAAATGCTCCATAAATAATTTAGATTTATTACATGCCCTCATTTTGTACATTTTCATACCAAAAGTTTAAATTGTACAACGGGAGTTTAGCGGGTTGCATTATATTAGGCGTAGGATCTTTCATGTTGTAAAAATACGTGACTCCGAATGTGAGTACTATTTTTCAGCAGGTAAATTATTACTCAAAGTTATAACTATTATATTACCAAGATTGATCAAACATACCGTCATCAAACTGGGTAAGTTTCATAGTTAGATTTGCAGAAGTATAAATCGTTTATATCTATTTGTTGGGTGCTATGTTATGTAAGTGAAGTTAACCTAACTTTATTAAAAATATATCCTATCATTATTTATAACATTGTTGAATTTCAGTGACAATTAATTACTAACATGGGTAACACTGTGTCTGCTGCCGATCTGGCTGCAGCCCAGATCACCAAAAACTATGGCGAAGATCTTGCAAGCACCAAAATCAAGATGCCAGCAAATCATCCACCAGTTGCACATGCTAAAGGTGGAGATATACCTCCAGAGTGCCCTATGCATGTTAAAAATACAAGAGGAGAACCTCCAAAACCGGCGCCATCCGAATGTCCAGTTGGATACGGAAGTGGTGACATCAATCCTTTAAATATGGCAAGTTATCATATGTTTTCATGTTCAAATGTTAATGGGTATTTTATAGATGCCGGCTGGTAATCAAAAACCTGCTCCGGATCAGCCATTTCCTTTACCAACTGATCGCCAAGTTTCTTCCATCCCGAAATCAGTGGTAAAAGAGGGCGAAGGCCCGTTCTGGGTTTATCCTTCACAGCAAATGTTCTGGAATGCAATGCTGCGTAAAGGTTGGCGGTGGAAGGAGGAAGATGTAAAGGCGGATGACATGGCCGCAATTATAAAAATACACAATGCAAATAATGAACAAGCATGGCAAGAAGTACTCAAGTGGGAAGCGCTGCACGCGAATGAATGCAAGGCTCCGAAACTGAAGAGCTTTGGCGGCAAAGCCACCGATTACAGCCCAAGGGCACGTATTCGTCAACTGATGGGCTACGAGTTACCATTTGACCGCCATGACTGGATTGTTGACAGATGCGGCAAAGATGTTCGATACATTATTGATTATTATGACGGTGGATCAGTTGATCCCAAATATAGATTTGCTCTGTTAGACGTTCGCCCAGCAATGGACAGGTATGGATACTAAATTAAATGGCATACTTATTTCTTTATAGTCGCCAACCTTTAATCTTTATACAAGTAATATTTCATTAACGTTTGTTGCAGTTTTGAAAATGTTTGGGATCGGATGAAAGTCGCCTGGTGGAGATGGCGCTACAGCGATGAATAATAAACGACTTAGTTCGCAATAAGTTTATCCGATACTTTATTGTTTATCATACGAAGACGAGCAATTGGAGTTTATCTAGCTCGTATTCACGTGACTGTGCGAGGCCATAGCGAGAGCACTGATGTTACTGGAGTTGCCTGAATAATTTATTACCCATCGGGAACTCTTTCAAGTTAATAAACATTTAACTTAAGAAGACTAAACTATATATTTATGGCTGTCCGTTTCCTGTCTTATCTAGAATGCGATGGTGTTCAGGAGTCGTACATAACTTACCTGTTTGGCTCTAAGAAAGCACGCGATCCGGAAACGCCGTTAAGTAATAACTACAAGTAACGGCTTCTTTGGAGATTAAATCAGTGCGTGCTCGATGTAAATTATCCTTGTGGTAATTGATTATTATTAAGAACAAACTGCTAACTTGCCGACAAGCAGAACAGAACCCTCATTAATTTCACGCTAAATTGACGACTTAATTCGTGGTTTTAAATTGTATTTTGTGTTGGTTTGCAAACGTTGTAGATTTGGTTGCCTGATAGCAGGCTGAAAGTGGTCGATATAGTAGATGGCGCACGTGCTGCCTACAATCAAAAGAAGCACACCCAACGATAGACACCAACACTTGCTCAGGGTCGTCGTCTTAACAACAGGCGTGTGAGAGAGACACTATATCAATAAACGATAAGAGCGTCGCGACGCCGTCGTCGCAGCTGTCTCACTTTTGCGTACGCGGCCATCCGTCAGTGAGCTCGTGTGTGTGCGTGCGGCGCGTGTGACAGCAACAACGAACGTGCTGTGGTGCCTAACCAACCCCCGAAAAGACAAAACAACACGCGTATCGAACGCCGATAATTGACAATTGTGAACGTACGCGAGTGCGCCTCTGATAGACATCAATCAAGAATCACTTGCGCGTATCGTATGCAGAAGAAGACGCCGACACGAAGGGAATCTACGGCGGTTGGGCGTTCGACGAGCTCACAGCTGAGCGGGTGCACGGTGTGCGATTATGTTCTCGCCATTGCAAAATGTTCGCTGCGTAATTCTTATCCTGGCCGTGGACGTGCTTGCCGCGGCATTTCCCCCGACTTCGCGAGCATCGTGAGTGTGCAAAAAAGCGCCGGACGCCATCTTCGTGCTGCAAAACCACTTGTTAGCCATACCACCGGGCGCCCTCTTCACCCTCGTCCGTTGATTGTTTATACTTAGGTTAGAAATATCGTAATCGTCGCCGGTAATACCAAATTGGAAGAAATCTTATCAGCAAAGCCGCAAGGATCCATCGTGGAGCCGTTCGACGCCTGCGAGTCATCGCAGACCAGCGAAGGATGATTGGGTGAGTGGACATATTGTTTATAATTTTTACCCTTATGTCTTTGGATGGTGTTTAATTTAGAAATGTATTTGGCATTTGGTACTAGGGGTTTGGACAATGAGTACATGTTTACTCTATACACATTTGATGTGTATCTGTGCTGTCTCTGCCTCTGGCTGTAATATCCAGTCGTGTGCGTTGGTAAATTGAAACGAAGGGTCTTTTCATCATCGTGTTGCTGCTATATTGCTTCGTGATAGAAGCCGCTTGCTGGGTGCCCTCATTCGTCTCATTTCTTCGATTTTTAATTAACGACATTGCAACGATAATTATCGCTTACAACGAGTTCTTTATTTATCAACGTGAGCCATTCAGACATTTAATTTCGCTTTAATTAATTAGTTGCAATGTTCATACGTAGAGGGCATTGTTTATCTTTTGTTTAATGTATTGGCATTCGTATCATGGCTCTTGTCAATAGGGTCGGTGCATGCATTTTTTTTATATTTTATTTCGATTCTATGAATGCTAATAATAGCGCCTATGTGCAGTTTAGAATTTTTAAGTGGCTATTTTCGCTGTAAAAAATTAATTTCTGAAAGTTTTTATGACTCATCGTTAGGGTTGGTAGTATTGTAAATTGTAAGAAGTTCCCAATGTTAAGTTGGTACAATTTTTGGCGCTGCAATAACGAGTGTGTGTGATTGGTTCAAATTCGAATTTGGGCGGAATACATTGCACCTGCTCGTCTCGTTACATATGCACCTCTCAGTTATATTGTTTGTCGAAATAAGACGAACAATGCCGGTATTCAAAAAAGATGAGTCACTAAAATTTTTAGTAATTTATTTTAACTCTCAATAACTCAGAAGATAAATTTTTTTTAGATATAATTTTTTCGCTAAGTAGCATTAAAAGAGACATATTATTAAATAAAATAGTTTTAATTCCGAATTAAGCTGAGCGCACCGACCCTATTGTGGGATCGAAGCAACATATAAGCAGCTTTCATTATTTTTCTATGATATTCGTTTATATGATATTCAAAGAGCATGAAATATCAGCATATTAAACTCGCTTACGCTTCATATAAACATTTTCATCAAAGTAATAGAGCTAATAATTGTTTCTGTGCGCGAATAATGATTGAATGGAAATGCTATTCAAAGTCATTGATTGCCATTCGTAATATAGTGAAGAGTGGAGAGTGAACGCTTCTCTCCTGCATTGCATTTCATTGTTTTCATCGTTAATAGATTAATAATTGAAGAGGTTTATCACGTATGTATTTCCTGCATATTGTCTTATCGAAAATTCAAATCTCTACCAGTTCACGCACTTATTCTTGATGCATAATTAACAAGGAAGGTAGGCTGCCCCCCAGCCAGCAATTGAAATCAATTATTCATTTGTCGATTCGGACACTGCCCACCCAGCCAGCAACCTCATCGATAACCGTGTTTATGTGTTGTTAGTGTACTTATGGGTTTAATTGTGTTGATTACGATCACGAAATGGTCAAGGTATTGGTGTAGATGGCATGGGGAAGGACAAATCGATGTTTTTGTGACGACGAACATTCCAGAAACGAGTAAGTAATTTAATTTCGAGCGTAAAACTACAGCTGGGTAGTGACTGTATTTAAATGACTTTGATTGATTTAAAATATTTATAAACACAAACACATCGCGCTAGTACATAATGAAATATTACTGCTATGACAGTGATATTATAAAATCTTGATGGATGTGTCGAATAAAAGTTTAAATTAGTCTTGAAAGTGTCATACAGAGACGGGAATTTTTACGATCTATCATATAATATCATATAGTGATTGCTCCATATAAGTTATGAATACGTATTAACATTTATTCATTAATTATTAATTTTCAATTACATAAAGTAGGTAGGGGAAGGTTGGTGAAGGTTTCACAAACTACGGTGATTACAATACTTTTTTCGGCAAACTGACTCATTTTTATAATATATGCCAGGGATGGCCAAAAGGTCGGTCGCAAAGCCAATTTCGGTCGATCACGGGTTCATTTCTGTCAATCGTCAACATGTTAGTAATGTTCAAGTTTACACAATATTGTCGATCTCGAACAAATTTCTAAATGAAAAGTCGATCATTGATTCCAAAAGTTTGGGCGCCTCTGACATATGCCATGTTGTAAACTGTCTGAAAAAGTATGTTTTGTACACTTTTTGTGTACAGTTTATCCGCACATTTGGTATGCAATTTTGCTAGTAAATAATTCAATTAAAAAGTAAGTTTTTGGAAATGGAATTTTTGAAGAATTTCCATGTTCGATAAAAACAGAATTTTATTAATTTTATTTGATCTGAAGTTATGATTAATTTTGTATTTTATTATACAGTTTCTTAAGTCGTACCGGCTATCAAACTTCTATAACTTGAGCAATAATAATTGTATTTACTTATTTTCAACTAACACTGCCTACGATCTTCAAATCTAAGCTATTAAAACCAAAACTGAGAAAAACGATTGTTTTTAGTTTATTTGTGACTCTATACTTGAAATACATGTTTGGGTCGGAATTATTTAGAGAACAAGAAAACAATGTGTAATGATTGTATTAATTGCAAAGGCAATTAATTGTTTTTAATTAGTATTGGTAATTAGGCTATAGGGTGGCAGGACAGATTTTGACACAGTGTTGTAGAAGACATTTTAAGTTTACTTATTCCGAAGTTTTTAAAGTTCTAGAATCTAGAGTAAAAATCCTGTTTTATAGCAGTTGCTGCTTAGGGGTACGACATAAGCAACACCATTTTAGATAAAATTACATTCATAATGTATTGCTAGCATTTTAAGCATTTTCAATGATTGTTTGACTCAATATGCTTTTTGGCATGAAATAATGCATTGGCTTACTGAATCCAGATTAAGGTGGATGGTTATGTAGCTAGGACGGGATAATACTGTCGCTTTCTTATTGGAACGGTGAACTAAATAGCGGCAATTTTACGCATGGATGTATTGGGATTGATGATATCGGTACTGGAACAGTTCCAGGCAGATGTATTAGTTTGCTTTCGCGTGGACGACGACGACGACGAAAAAGGATAAGAAGTCGGCGCAGCGCACAAACGTAAACGTGTGCGCTCAAAGTGAAACGTGATCTTTTAAGAGGCATCTCGCCCCCGAGTCAAGTGCGTCGCCTTCTAGTCTTTATTCCTGCTGCCTTTTCACCTCCTTGAACATGTGCATGCAACTTGTCCCTGGCCATCATCCAATTATAGTCACACTTATTTCGTTTCAATGCTCAGCCATTTGGGCACATTGCTGCCTAGCCTTGTCAATAGAATCGCCAGGCAGGGCTCGGCGCAATTGTTTTCTAATTTGCGTAAATTCCTGTCAAACAGCATGCGCAATCGAATAAAGGGCGAAATAAACGATGAAATACTCCGACTGTGCCCGGCGGGATTGCGAGCAAATATGATTAATACGTCTCGCAAGGATTATAAAATCCTCGGAATGGAAAATTGACATTTTTTGCAACTCTCGCGATGCAGAGAGACTCCAGTTGATGTGCGTCTATGCACATACGTACAGCGCACAATCGCGCAAATGTATGTTTATGTCGCATGGAACACCGGGCAGGAGGAAAATACTCAATCCTTGGGGACTTGAGATTACCGAGCGCGAGTATGTGGTTCAAAGAACAGAACAGGAGGCCACATTCTGACTTACATACATACACACACCAGTGTTCCGGCAGTCGCATTGCTGCGCGATGAGCGAATTAAAATTCTATCAGTCTCCTTTTTATCCTGTTTTATGTCCTTCTTTGTGTGTTTACTCTTAATGGAATTTTAAATATGAACTTGACCATATTTACTCTTATAATACATACATACTCGTATGTACTTGAGTACCCTTAATGCACAAAGTTAATATAAGTTATATTGTCACCTAACACATGACTTATAAAATTGACAAAATAGCTCACCAATAGTTACCAAGTGCACCAGACATCTTGAATTAAAATTTGGGTGAGGATAGATTATATAATGGTTAGGTTAAGTTAGGCCAGGATCGGTTAGGCTTTGTTAACACACTTTACAGTGTGCCTCTAAGCAAGAAGTGGACATCTTTGATGTTACAGATTAAGAATCCAAATATGTATTTTGTATTAAAAAGGTACCTAGTTACTGACTTAATACTAAATGGTTATATTTTGACTTAAATTTGTTGTAATTAGGGGAGAACGGGGGAATAGCGCTCAGCGGGTAATGCCGCTCACCATTGTAACTCAGTTAAGAAAAAAAGTATCAACATGCTACTTTGCCTAGAGATTGAAGGAAAAGGGTTTCTAAAAGATAGCGATGCAATAAGACAATTAGCCCTAGTAATGTGACCGTGAAGAGCGTTTCTTAGTTTGCGGTCAAACTGATATAACTTTGGTTAGATTTTCTTTGTCGATAAATCCAACCCTTTAATGCGCATCCAATTATTATTTTAGTTTTCGGACAGTGAAACTATTCTAATTTGTTATAATGCAATCAATTTTCAACAATAGTGTATGATTTTTTTACAGTTTCAAATTAATTACAAAACGTCCGTTTGGGATAATGGCGCTCAGACAAACAGGGACTTTTGCTCATATATAAAAATGAAGAATAAAATTATGAACCAAAAATCTTACAAGAATAACCATATTCTAGAAGGTTCTTCAGGCGGGGGCATTACCCACATTAAATCTTGTTCTACCGCTAGTAGGATTAAGATACATGCGTTTGTTGTTAAATTGTTGATTACTCGATCGTTATAGATATTGTTATTTGTTTTAATTTAGATTTATCAGGAGTAATTTAAAAAATACAGCATGTTTTCCTTAGGTGAACGCCATTCCCCCGTTCTCCCAATTTTCTTATATTTTGATAAATTTACTGCAAAAACGGCTTTCTACCTGGTGTGTCAAAGAATCGAAAAAAAATCTAATGGGTTAATTATACTCGTATTATGACTACATACCTATATATGTACATACATGGATTTATTCAGTTTTCTTGTTATATTTCCACTTACGATTTGCATAGATACATATTAACACATTTTAATCCATGCTGTAAGATTGAAACATTACTACTAAGGGCTACAGATAGATTTGCATGTGGATGCACGAAATATGCGCACAAGCGGAAATGTTAATTTCCTGCTGCAGGAAGTAATCACCGATCTACATTTGGAGTCGTATTCGTATTCATATTCATGTGCGACTGCGACTGCAAGTGCACGGACACATTCGTGCCCAGTGCTCATAGTCTTCCCACAGTACATACTTATTAATAATTATAACAACATAAATAAATGCGAACCCTTTTAGCTTCAAAGCATCGGTAAATCGTATTAATTCATAAGGGCGGGAAGGGTCACTTCGTCCGGTGATATTATTTTCCAATTGATTGCTTCCGTCCATATCTTAATTAAAATTCGATTCGTTTTTAAAATAGCATGTCGATATATTATTGATTAGGCACTCGACAGTAATTTCTTTATAATTGCGCTTGGCTTTGGCTTGACCTGGAATTCTATCAAGGAACACATGCAATAATAATGCAGATTATAATGATAATAACTACACAATAATAACATTGCTACCGATATGATTCCGGCCTTGGGCAGTGGGCTCAGGCTCAAGTAAAGTGAAGTTCTATTGGTCCATTAAGTTTAATAGCATTAGACATTACACTTTGCGACATTAAATTTAATTTTTAATCACGTATAAGAACATTATCTGAGACCGCATGTTGGCTTGCTAGCTGGGTGGTTGGCCCATAAACACACATTGCGTCGCAACAATAAAATGAGTAAATAAATTTAAAAAATAGACTATTTTAATATTTAATTCCCGGCCCAATGAAGACGCTGCGCTAAAGGCTAGAGTAATGCTCAAATATTTACGATAATACCCTCCGTAATTATTTATATGGTACACCCTTTTAATTGCAAATAAGGTCGTTTTTCTGCCTGCCAGGAGAGGGCGGTAGAGTTGTTGTCCTGAATCCTTTATCTACATTACATATTTAATTAACCATCATTTGCCGCAGGACATTTAAGTGGTTTGTCGCTTTAATATGAAGCGCGCTGCACCCTTTAGGTTGATTGTATCGCACGTATTTGCAACACGAGCGAGCGAGAGAGAGATTGGGTGGTTGCCACCAGAGAGATTGCAATGATAATGCGGCGCAAACTTTAAGTCGCTGCAACTCACTTTATACTAATATTATAGAGTAGTCAACTGGTAGTGTATTAAATGTATTTAGTTAACTAACTATTAACACTGCGTGTATGTGTATGTCGCAAACGTAAACGTAACAAGTACATAACTTTGAGGTGGAGACAGACGCTTAGGGAAAAGCTGCAAGTTCGGTATCAAAGTACAAGCTCTATAAGGGTGCAAAACGCTTATACCTCCGCGCTCCGCTTTGCTTTATGATTCATAATATAGATCGTAAAATTGTAAACTTTTTGCGTATTGCAGTTGCAAATTGACTTGTGTAGATGGAGTCTTTCACACACATACACACCCACACACGCAGTGACATGAAACCGAGAAGTTGTGCTTGCGACAGACACATTTGCGGTTTCCTCCCGCGCTTGCGTTTGCGCTCCTGTGGAAGTCCCCATGTTCGTCGGGTATTAATTAAGGATAAAGAAACATTTAATTAAATTCAATTTGCCATTGTCTCGCAACAATGCATTGCGCTTATTGAAATCGCATGGCATGTGATGGTGGGGTGAGCGTTTAGCTTGAGCTTTATGCTTGCTAATTTCCTGCTTTGTTGGAAAAAAGCCAGCAGATAAAGGTGTAGGTACCTACAAGCAAAGGTTCATTCAGCTCCATCCCATCTATTGATTAAATAATTGCAATTATCGTTGTGCTGATCGTTGTTGTTTAATTGTTGAATAATCAAGGGGGAAATATATGTGTGCGCTAATTGATGCAGATGAGGCAAAATATACACATCTGGAACACACAAAGTGTAACATGAATATTTAATCACTTTCTAATAATCATTACGGGCGTATTATTAATTATTTGATTGAATCATTGCGTCGCCATTGGTTAGGTTAGGTTTGATTTGGTTGGGATAGAGCTACATTTTTAATCAGTTGCTGGGCTGGTGCAGGAGACAAAAGCCAAACATGGTGTTGAATGAATTGTTGTTTAATGTACTAATGTACATAGGTATACCTACTATGGTACTAGTAGCACTCCGGCTCATTTCACTCCGACTCATTCATTATGTATCAGCGGAATGGAGTGACATTTGCATATTTGCTTCCGCGCTTAAGCATTTCCGAAAATGTATGCTAATGCTAAAATTAATATGCATTCATTTGCATTTATACTTACATATTGCACAGTAGTGACCAGGTATTCACGTCCAAATACCCAAAGCGATATTTAATTTTCTATTGATTCGCTCACGTTAATCGCCTCGCGACATGACATTTCAGCAAATTGCGATACCACAAGATGGTACATACTATGCTGTGTAACCATCAGTAAAATCGTGTTTAATTGGCGATTTTTATGCGTTACACCGCTTACTGCCATTTGATTGCCGACTTTATTGCCTTCTTTACCGCTCACTGTCTACACTACACGAATGTAATTCTACTGTGTGAACGTCTAGTACTCGACGGGCAGGTATCATCTCTGCTCGTTAATTTAGCCATAACGTGTTAGTGTGTTTGCTTGACGATTTGCAGTCCTATTTTCACTTTTCACTCTTCACTCTTTGCATTATTACCTAAATATATTTATTAATATGTACGTACGTACGTCCATCTCTGTATACTTTGTACTACTGTGCAATTTTTCTAATTAACTAGTCGTATTGTATTGTTTGTTGATTGTTGATGTGTGATTCGATTCTTGTCTGACATTCGTTTTAATTTTCCATTTCTTTCTCTTTCTAGGGGCTTGAATGTTATTCGACGATATAAGGTGAGTGTTGTACTTTTCTCCTTACTTAACTATTATACCTATATCTTTCTATCTGTAATAGTTATCTTGTCTTTTTCAATTTCATTGTGATTTTATTTGCTTGGATGAAATATTTACTCACGTCACAAGCACTCGTTACTATTTTCATATGAATGGTACTTATTGTAATGTTTTAAGACATTTTTAAGACGCTAACCTATATCACCCAATATATAGCAAGGGGTTGGCATGGAATTGACTCATTTGATGTTAAATGTAATGCATTTTAATGAAATGTATACAAAAGAGTTAAAGAGTTCTCCTTAAATAAGACGTAGTTGAAAATATTTACAGAACGTACAATAAACCGTGTACATTTCACGTAAATTCGCCTTTCCGTTACATTGCATTGTGGCAATTAAACGGCTTCATCAATTTGAACAACTTAGAGTTCGTTCAATTCTTCGTGGCGGTAAACGTGGGTATCTATTTGCCTGCAATAAGTTCGAGATAAAGTTTTATTTATTTAATAAGTACACCACCGGCTCAGTGAATATTTGCTTCGCAGATGCTCAGGTAATGCCAGAGAAGGATAATACTAATATAATAGCAAAATGAGCCTAGAAAGGAAGGAAGGAAGTACGAAAGGAAAGTCTTAACTGCCGTGCGCGGTTAAATAACAATAAATAATGGACGAACGCCTATTTAACTATTACTCTAAGCATGCACAAATAAGGGTAGATAGTCCTTATTTTCCCGCTTGAACTTTCTTCCAAGGATTATAAAACTCACTTAAAAGTAGCATTTTAATTATCCACGAATAAAAATGCTGCTTGTGATACAAACCGCGCACCGCTCCTGCAGGCCGCATAAGGTACGTAGGCAACCAAGCAGGCAGGCGGGGAGAATTCCTAAGGGAAATTCACAATTTATTCAGTTTTTTCCTGTTTACTCTAGATTAACCTCGCACACATCTTGCAATTTGCCAGCAACGTAACATGTAGGACTAGGTTAACGTGGAATAAGCATAAAAGAAATATTTCTGTGCGTGGCGTGGTGCCAAATGGGGGTCGAAAAGGAGTGAATTTAGCGCCGGATGCCGCGGCATTCTGGCAAAAGGAGATTTCGTCATTGTTAATTATTTAGCGAGGCAATAATGTTGGTATGAATAATAACGCGAGGCAGTTGTTTTGTTGGTGCGCTGTGTATGCTGTTGCTTTTGCGTTGCCATGTGAACCGCCGCTACTGCCGCCGCCGCCACCACTGTTGCTCTTGCTGTTGCGTGAATCAAGCAAGACGCACTCGGATGTGAGATGCCTTTGGCGCTTCCAGGGCTATGGCTAGTCGTGCGGTTTCCTTCACCTGCAGGTAACTTTCTATTAGAGAGGCAGGCAGCAAAGTTGCCGAGAGCGCGTGCATTATTGATGCGCCTACTGCCCGATTAATTATTACGTAGCTCGGGTCTGCAATGGGCGCGAAATGCCAATGTGGTCGCTGCGCATGCCCACTACCTCACTTGTGGAAGGAAGGCAATATTTTTTCATCGGCCAGACGAAACGAAACGTAAAAGAAGAGAAGAAACAATGACACACCTATGTATTTAGATAAGTAATTTAGCATTGCATGTCAATTTTGTCTGGACTTTTTCACCAGTTTGTCTGACAATCGAATCGAATGTTATTTATTTATTTGCTTTTCTTCACTTGATGACAATATTTCTTTGGCGAAAGACGATCTTCCACGTCTCATGTGTTCTTATCGCATTAAAGTTTCATACTTGTGTCGTAGGTATTACTTACTCACTTACTTTATGGATAAAGTAAAGGTGCACTACGAGTATTAATAACGGGCCAGGATCGTATGATAGTTTTATGTTTGGAAACAATTTTGGAAATTTCAAAGTTTAATTATACCACATCGGTAATTAATTAATTATAATCTTGGAGTAATTTGTTATGCGCTTGAATAAGCAATCGGACGTATTTAATGCTGCAATAGGTAAATTGCATGCAAGGGTCGCGAGAGGGCGAGGGTGGTGCGGCTGTAGGCAGCCATCAACGCATTAGCATCCAGCTCGCCGGCACATTGATGAACAATTGTTGGTAATGCTGTTGACTGACCAAACAGTGGCTGCGCACCACATCGCATTGCGCCGGACACAAATATAATTCGATTAGAATTGCACATAGAACAGCAAGCTCGAGCCTAAGCGCAAGCAACAGGAGCCGTTGCGTTGTTTACCCAAGACTATTCGCAATTACTGCAAATGCGCGCGCGTCCCCTTTATAATAAAGTGCGAACGTTCCCACGCAGCAATTAACCTCTTTGCTGCTGCTATTTCAACGCCATCAATTATAAAACGCAGCCGCCCCCCTGCTCATAGGTCCTGAATGCGATCGTGATCGCGATGTGTTTCGCTGCTATTTACACGCTTGCACACCTCGGTGACGTGGGCATACGTGCGTGTTCATATTAGATGTGCATTCGGGTGTAAGGACTATTGAGATGCTACTCTCCTCCTCTGCGTGGCGCGATGTATGTATGTATGTGGAGTGATTAAATTCGGATCGGTGCGATCATTGAATGCAATTGAATTGTTTGATATTGTTCATCGAAATGGACAACTACTACCGGTGCGGCCGGCATCTAATAGTATAATACACTGTTGCCGCAGATGGCAGATAAGGTCCTGGTGGCCATAGCGACATCACCGATGCCCATTTATCATAGTTTTATGTCGCTCAGCTTTGCTCCTGCTGCTGTTGAATAAATTTACGAGGCGCGAGATGTGCGATGTGCGCCGATCGTGGATCAATTCAACGCCTTCTTAAACATGCATATTATGTGCATTTCTTCCTTGACTTATTCCTTGTTTATTCCCGAGTGCTGACTTGGGTTATGTGTTATGGTCATGCATAGATAGCGTTACAGGTCGTTGCATATTTTCATATTTCAGTGTTAGCTACGTTGAGCCCCAGGCTAGGCTAGTCAGTTGTTGTTTTTCCTCTCTCCTTGCTTCCTCCAGGAAAAGAAGACACATATATGCATGGCTAACTGGGCCGGCCGCCGGACAAAATGTCCCGATAGGGCGATCAGTCTACGTCAAGCAGTCCTTTTTGCCCCATGCTCATGAGTGGGTGGCTGCTCATGCTTGTGCTCACTCACCTGGCCGCCAAGGTACACACTATTTCTCTGCTTTCTCTGTTCTGGCGCGCATGAAAGCGCAGGATAATGTATTGGGAGCGTGTATACGGGCGGATTCCCCGTAGAGGGAGATGAGACGATGGATGAAAAGGGTCCCGTTCTGCGCCGACCTGCATTTTCCGTGGTTTTCCGCCGTCGGAAAACAAACCGTACATGAATTATTCGGCAGCGCCGCGGCCGCTTCAATTCAATGTGTTCCCTATACTCAAACGCATATGTACATACGTTCGGTTGCGGCTTACTTGGTTTGGCTTGCTGCTAGCTGGCCGGTTTTCATTTATAGGAACAATTCAAAAATTTCTGCCATCGGCATATATGTTAAGGGCAAACTTTAGCACTCGCATTGAATTGTAAAATCCACATTCAGAGGCCGATGCTATCGTTAAGTCTATTGTGCAGCCGCCGTATTGTTTATTGTTGTTTTTTTCTACCTCTGTGTTATTATTGAAAGTTATGGGTTGCTGAGAGATGACGTATGTATGTAAGTACGAATAGAATGAATTCTTCGTACAAATATAAAGGCGGATAAAGGCAGGTTTATTAGTTTGTTAGTTTGGAAAAAAGAGTGGATGAAAAATGATCCAAACATCGTTAGTCCATATGTCGCGAATGGCAAATAGCGGCATCCTTGGCCGAGCGCGAGCACATGAATAAAACTGAAAACAGAGAACGAACGAAAGCGTGAGCTGCAGCAGCAGCGGCAGCGGCCTCGCGAGTCGGGCATCGGGGAGTTGTAAAATTTGCAAATTGCCCCCCTACTATACCCTTTGGCCCTTCATGTATCACGGGGTGTTCCGGGGTCTCACTTGCATTTGCAGATTTAGTGCCAACTCCCTCAGCACTCGCAGCTTGCTGGGCGCGCACACGCGCGCAACATGTCAAAACAACACTTGCATATTGCATCCAGTTTGACTTTTACGCATGCCGTGCCCATAAACTTTGCATATGCATATGAGTAAATGCGAATGTATGTGCTGTGCTGCACTCTTGTGCGCTGGCAAATCACTGAATCCTTTGATGTGATCTGCCTTTCGCGCAACAAACACTTTCAAAACACCTTGATATGCTGATTAGCTATCAAAAACTTGATGTGTTCTCTTGCAGTCTGTCTTTGCTAGTCATTACCATAACTTTGCTTGCTAACACGTTTTAAACTGAAAAATACTAGAGGTAGGTAATTGAAAATTAAAATTTGTATGTACTCAACGTCATTTTAGCAAATTTAATGAAATTAATTTAATTTATAAGTATGCACATACGAAGTCATCATGGATCAAGAAGTCAACAATCATAAAGTAAATTAAGATACGAAAAATGTAACTAAAGTTGCTGAAATACCCGAAATCTTGATCATAAATCAGGAAGAATAAAGTTCAATAACTAACAAGACTTAAAGTTGCGAAAATGGTATTTAGTAGAAAAAATATTTGAGCAGGCTATGAATTTAATAAGAAGAAGAGGTAGAGGGTGCGTGAAACTTTGACATTGTTCACGCACATACATTATGAAGCTATTATCGTGATCATTATCTCGGAGAGTTCATCAGTTGAACCGCGAAATGTTAGCCCCGAAGACAAGATACTTACCGATAGGTTGGCGGTGTTGCGGTTGTTTAATGTATGTACACGCGTGCCGTGCCGTGGCGCCCCGGTCGGGGCTGTGTTCGAATTTCATCGCGGATGGGTCGTTAGTCGTGTCCGGACAAGTTTGCGGTTGTCTCTCTCTCTATCGCCAAAAAGCAGCCTCACCTGAGTTTATAACTAAATTAACATAGTTTCATTCGAATACACTCTGATTCATATAATACTACTTATTTGAGGAAGAACGTTAACTTGGCTAAACCGCTTTCCTTTGAGGGCGCCTTTGGACGTCTTTGCAGCCAGCCACCAAGCGAGTCTGGCAAAAAGGAAACCTTAATTCAACTTAACGTAACTAGGCTAACACAGGACTAACTCACTTAAGAAAATACGCCGTATTGTTTCAAATGTGCTCGAAATCGGCTTACGGCATCAGCAGTAGTTCACTTCTTAGTTTGCGGTCCCAAGCGCCATCTGCGTCTGTTTAACATTGTGGATTAATACTCGTACATGTTTTGCGCTGCACATATTTGTCTTGCGTGGTTCGTTGGTGACTACAGCTCACAAAATCAAATATCCCATTGTTCAACACGTGGTAAGCGCCAGCCAACTGATATAACTTTCATATCACTGCTGCCCATTGAGACGTACATAGGTATGTGTGGTAGGTTTGAAGTTTGAGGTTCATTTATTCGCTCGTCCTGTCCTGCACTCAGTCAGGTAGGTGTCCCCACAATGAAATGTTCACTAATATGGTGCACGCGCTTGTATGAACTGTACGTGCATATGCAGAACAAACGTACTTTGTTCTTCTCTACCCTCCAAAGTTGCGCTCGCGTTTACGTTTGACTTGAAATCCTTCCTCTGTGGCATGAACACACACAGCGTTGTGCGGTTTGCGTGTGCCACGCATTGTTTAACTCTTTGTTCAGCTTCTTTGTGCTGCTGACTGGAGACCTAGTCGAGTTTCTGTTTTCATAGCCGGCAAGCACATACGTTAACAATGCCCTTTGCGCTTTGTTAATGCTGCACCTAGCACCGATGGCAGCACTGTCACGACCAGTGACACCCAACCTAAACGTCGATTCGACGAATAAGCCCTTCGTGGGTGTGAATGTTTGATAAAACTCAAAGCGAATTTGCCGAAAAACGCCACGTGAAGTTCGTTTGATCAGGACGCGACGCTTTTGCGCAACAGCGTGCGGCGAATTAAATTATCCTGTCTAATTGCATGTCTAATTAGTGCTTCATAATTATACTTAAGTCGATTATGAAATGCCTTGCATCGTTTACATCGCGCATGCAAAGAAAAGCAGGCAGGATTTTACACTCCTGTTGGTTGGTTGGTGTGTTTTCTTTTCATTAACTAACAAGCTAGCTATGGCCTTAACTAGCATCAAGTTGGTTATTCTTTCATCTCTCAACTTGGCTTTTGTTTGAATTTATTTAACCTGGTTGTGTAAATTATTTATATACGTAATTAATTTTCATTAAATTAACTCGTCGATTGAATGCATGGTTGGATGGTTGGTTGGGTTCGGCAGGAACTAGTCGAGTGGTAAATGTCATCCTATCAATATTATCAACACCGGACGCTTGTGGTGTGCAATTTTCATTCATGATTGAGTAAGAAGAATTCATGTGATGCATTCGCTTCGCCAAGCAAGTAAGTAAGCAAGCAAGCAGCACACGAGCACGGGAGTTTTGTGTTTATTGGGAATAATTAATTTTTAATGGCAATTTCATACGCAATTAATTCACTCATGCGCCAGTGATGTCGACCCTGCTGCTCGCTGTCTGCCATTTGATATCAATATGCATAAACAGAATTGCGAAGTGAGGCGATGAAATGAAATTGCAATAAATTATTAATTTGCATGCAAATTTTTCAATTCTCTTGTATTCTATTCAATTCTATTCGTTGCTTTTTGAGTTCTTTCCCAGGGCGCGAGAAATAATGTTATTTTTGTCAAACGTTAGCTTGGTATTTGTACACGTTTTACATTACTTTACTTCACTTTGAATTTCTATCTACGTCTCTCGATTAGGTCGCGTCATTCATTTCGTTGAAGTATTTAAATGAAAACTACACGCGCTGAATACAGGTGAACGCGTTGAAATAACTTTCAGCCCTCGCAGAGCCCGCAGAACAATGAATACGAACAAACGAACTAATGTACCTCCGTATAATATTGCGTTAGCTGTTAGCGTGCTGGATGGATGGATGCGATGGCAGTGAATGTAAATATGAACGTGCACTTAATTAAATAATAACAATAGGGCGAGTGTTTTATTTGATAATACCTGCAAGGCTTTATTTCATTCAGCGCCTGTGTTTGATCTCGCAACATACGCATTTGTAATGCTGCTTGAAATTTGGATTTTTTAGATATTTTGTTGGGATCCACGAATTATAGACTCGCGTATCGTGACAATAGTGTGGTAATTGAGCCAGAGTCATATTTTATTATTGAATTGTAACTGATTAGTTTCCGTTGCAGTGAGAATCGCGGTTGCACTTGGTATTTTGTTCTCTCTCGCTGTGTAAACCAATTCATACAATGAACTGAATCAACCAACCATCCAACTAACATGAGTATGACCAGCAACCGTGCAACACTATATACAGTTGAGTCGCGTTGAATATGCACGAGCATACAATGTGAATGCGGACGCAATCGTTTCATAATGCATTCGATTGCGATTGCATTGCATTGCATTGCTACCACCGCCGTTGCCGCCACATCAGCCGGCTTGGCTATGCGATAGTAGCAGCAGCAAGTGTTCTCATCAGTGGTGGTAAGTCCTATACCTGTGCCCGTGCCTGTGTCTCGCTCCAGACTGTTCTATTCTATTATATCACGTTCTGCAGTTAGCCGGAAGTTAAACGCTTGCATATTCAATCACTTATTGATACATTGGGAGTGCGTGGGACAAAAGCGTCGAAGGGTAGTTCGGCATAATTACGATGGCATTCCATGCCATGCTAGGCATTTCATTGCATTGAGTTATTGAGCCTTAATCATTCACGAGCAGCAAAAATCTATTATACATTCGCCATTTGTGATTTTGTGTCGTAATGAATATTTATTTATTCGCGAATACAAATCGCCGAGGTTTGGTTTGAGAAATGGACATGCTGATGGCGAAGATGAAGGGATAATGTGTCGTTTCGTTTTGGTTTGCGTGGTGGAAATGTTTCACTGTTTACCCGTTTAAGCCCCATCCTGGCCGCGGTGTCGCATATGAATATGCGGCTGCTAAGAGGATCCCCGAATTTGTCATCAAAGACCGTCGCGTCGTTCGTATTCCGATTCGAATTCGTCCTTGCAGTCGTAGTCGTTTTCGTCTGGCCTCTCGATCAGTGCACGCTTTAATTCCGCTTAGATAAATTCATGACTTCCCCAAATGTATGTATGTATGTATGCACTCAACGAACGAACGAGATTTTACGTAATTGCTTCCCTCCTTCCTGCGTTATGCGCATTCACTACCACATCGTCGATCGTACTGGGTATGTGTCGTCTCTGTGTCAGTGTCAATGCAGTGTATGTATGTATATGATTATATTAGGTAATTTAAATGAGATTCCACGTTGTACGTGGTAGTGTGTAGTTGTTGAGTCGAAGCAGTCCCGGATCGAAGCGAGGGGAAGCGAAGCGAAGCGATTTTCATGATTTTCATTTCGAGGATAATCTTACATTTTAGATAAGGTTCTTTGATGGCTGGATACTGACGTCTTTCGCTGGATACGTTTGAAAAGTTGTAAGAGATTTACCTTACCTTCTGCCCTGTGCTGCTTAGCATTATAAATAGATCAATATTTTATGTGTTTACTGCATCACAAATGTTTAAAGTATGATTCTTTAAACAGGCGCATGCATTTGTTTAGTATAGACGTAAATGCATATTTTACACGTTCAGTGCGCTTGGGCTTGGGCTGCGCATATGTGATTTAGTTATATCTCAACACATTCACTAAAAGCAAAAGCAGGCAGCAAAGAGCAAGGAGTAAGGAGTAATGCTGATCCCCGCTGGCATGTTTATATTGTTTCGGTTACATTAGAGTCCCAATTGCGGCTCGTTGTGTCCGTAAACTGTACTCATAATGTGCTTGCTCGCCCGCCCGTCTGCGTATTTATCTTCTGAGAAACTAAAGCTAAGTGATGACCGACCTCAAATGCAAGCAAGCACAAGTGCAAGCGTTTGCGCCACATTACGTCTAATAAATCCAATTAACATTCATCGTTTGAGTTTAAGGCTTTTATTAGGTTGTTAATGTATAATTAAATTTTTGGAGGGTCCTTGCAGGTGTCGAGTACACTTACGTATACTCCCTCTGACGCATGACGTCTTAAATGTAATAGCACCCTTCTTCTCTCTCTCTCTCACTCTCTCTATGCTGGTATGAAAAAGTTGACTGTGGTTTACTTTGCCAGAAGATGAAATAGAAGAACAACAATGTCATGTTGTACTTGATCGCGTCGCGCGTCAAGGCAAACACCACCAGCTTGTGCTTGAGCTCGCTACCAGGCGACGACTTAAATTCCTTTGGAGTCGGTGCGAAGCGCTGGCAATTTCACCTATCAAACGAAGTTTACTGGTATCGCCTATACCACCACCTCTTCTATGGCGCGCACAGTTCAGTTCAGTTGAGACCAATATTGAAAAGTGCAAAAAGAAGAAGATCGGGCTTTGCGCGTCTAGCTCATAGGACCATGTGTCATTTTGTCGTAGTGGTTTCTAATTAATTTGTTGCTTTTAGCAACTGGATACTGGTTGTGAGCGAGGTGGTGATGTAAGCAAAATGCTAAATTTCTATTAAAACAGGTTAAATGAAGTGTTCTGTAATAGCATCATCTGCTTGTAGGTATATTATACAAACGACAATTCAAAAGAAGAAAAGAACTCGCTCGCTTGAATATTTGATTAAATATTGTGTGTCACTGACACTCACCTCAGGGGCTTTTCTTCCTCTTCAGTCCTTCTCTGACAGAACATCCCCATGACACTGCAGCGACGCTCGACGTACAGACGTAAAGATGCAAGTCTCAAACTGAAAGTTCATGCCAATTTCACTCTCGATTGCTTTCTATCTCTCCTCGAGGTTCGCAGAGTAAAAAGAAATACGTTCTTTGTCTGTAGAATTTTTACGTCAACATTACACATTGCAGATTGCAGATATTTTATGCTAGTTTTGCACAATGCTGGTTTATATCGAAACATGCACGCACTACATCGAATTAAGTGTGGGTTTGTGGGATGAAACGATGATGGGACTAATCAGCAGTACGTGATGAGATCATATTATTATAAGCGTGTATCCCTGAGCATAGACGGGCGCATATTTAATGCAAACTCTATATAGACGACACACGTGAGATTTGTTTGAAGATGATTGGAAAACTTTCCCAGCCAGAGTCTCATATCTCAGATACATATACGCCGGCTGAATTAAATGAATTTGAATTGAATGTAACCAACATTTTTATCGAGGTCGAAAACGTCTTGAGATCCTTCACATATTGTTAGTCAATACGAAATAAACAAGAAACAACGCAATAGATTAACCTTGACACGATCGCAATCACACTCAGCGAATCTTTATTGCGTTATTAATTGTGTAAAATCAATCTTGTTAGGTCATCGGTGTAATGCAGACCCGACTTCAGAGCCGTTGACAGTTTTCAATTACGTACGTAGATGCAGAAGCTAAGCATGACTGACCCATAAACTTGTTGCTTTCATCTGCGTATCTATTTTGGTGCGCTATGCCAGTCACTCACCAATGCAAGTCGTCGACGTCGACGTTTGCGGAGAAGATCCCACAGGTTCCAGGTTCGTTCAGCTGGCTGGAGAACGTACGCGTTGCGTTGCGTCGAGTGTATAATTCAAGTGTCCGACTGACAGGCCAGCCAACTGAGTGCTGGACGTCTTTGTCCGTCCACGCAATCTGTCCACTAGCTGTGGCGGCAGCGGCAGCGACAGCGACAGCCGAAGAGATCATTTGTGTCTGTGTCACGTTTGTAAATCCGTCACACGTGCGAAAGATTTATGAACGTTCTGAATGAGGCGCATCTTCTACAATTCATTGAATTTTGTTTATTTCGCCACTGAAAAATTTGCAAACACAGGACTCTTAATCAATCATTATTACATGCAAAGTGTCAGTACTAATTTGAGCACCACTTTTATGACATTGCTATTCATGCTGGTTGGGTGATGTTATTTTTTTCTGTCAGAGTTGATACTAGAGAATATGAATTTTATTGAGCATGCTGAATAGTTGATTACTACTTTCGGGTGCGTTATTTCATTTCATTTCGTTTCGTGTCATTGGAATGCGAAAAATTCCACCGTTCGTTACATTTCATTGATTTGATGTCGTTTTCAGTTAAAACTTCAGCTCGAATTGTAGGTATTTTTTTGTGATTTACGCGGCCTCGGCTTCGAAATTTCATACAACTATTATACAATATGCACTCGTACTGTAGGTGCTTCATATGCGATTGACAGTATAGGCAACCCGTTTTGGGCATCCGATAAATATTCTAGCGCCAGTTTAGTGTGACGTGCGCGATGGTCAAATAAAATTTGCGATGTACAGGTCAAATCAACTTTTTTGGCATTTTTCCCCGTATCTGTTGGGAGTTACAGGGCAGGGTGCGTTCGTTGCGTGCAGTAAATGTCCAAAGTTTCACGCGTTCAAGAGTTTGGAGAAAGTTTGTTGACGTTGTTTATAAGTGTGAATTATAGATGGCGACAAGCATTGGCGGAATTGAAATGCCCTTCGATTTGCGTTCTTGTTATACAACATTTTGAGGGCCCAAGGCGCCCGGCTCGATTCGGTTGGGTTTTATTTTTATTCGGCGCTACGCGGCGCGCTCGCGCTTTGTAACGCTCCGCACTTATCATGAATGTTTCAAACGCTTTGCGTGCGTTTTGATAACAAGCGTGACGAAATGAGGGAGCGGACAGCACGTAAAGTGCAGTTAAAGTGGGAATGTTTGTAAAAATAAAAATAATTGCCAACCTTTTGGGAAATGCTTTTCGTACTTGTTACCCAGAAGCAGTAAAGTTTTGCGGTTGTTCATTTGAATTAAATTTTGATGCATGCAGGTAAGCAAAGCATGGCATTGTCATGTGCTATTATGTATGTATGTATAATACCAGCATATTTTGTTATGCTGTTACTACTCGTCCGTGTTAATTCGTTAGATGGATGATGATTGCAGACGACAAGGTTTAAAAACGATAAATTCATAAACAAGCAGCCATCGCATCGGAGCAAGAAGACATTTAAAAGAATTTAGGAACATGCAGCAAATATTTTCGATGTTCAAAAAACAGGTTGCTATACGAAAACAGGTTGAACAAGAAAAGATCTAAAAATCCCGTCTTGTCAGCAGCCAGTGTCTTGTCTTCCACTGTAATAACGTTCGCTTAAAGTAGAAGAAGAAGAAGCAACAGAAAGTCTTTTGGGGTTCGTGGTCTTTGTTCGCCTCCGCTGCACCTCAAACGCTCGACCTAAATCAGGCGCCCTTCGCGGAGGAAGAAAAATTATGAGAACGTCTCTCAGAAGTTAGGTTAGGCAAGGCGACGAAGGTTTTTGTTCATCGACGGTTAAGTCATCGCTGCAGCAACATGGGTGACCTCCGCTTGCGCTCTCAAACTTTAAACTTTTCTGATGTGATGCGAAAGGAACAGGTATTTTGACGAATTCTCCGTAGCGCGTTTGTCTGTTCTGTCTGACTGAGCTACGTTGAGCGTCAAGTGGTTTCTTTACCTGTGCAACCTGCGCCGCGGTCCCCTCTTGCTTGCTTGATGGCTTCGGCTTCTGATATGAGTCAGCAAAGCAAAGCAACGCAAAGTGAGGCAAGGCAAAGGCGCTACTCACAATGAAATAAATTGCAAATAAACTCCAAGCGGACTGAGGTGAGCTGAGCTGGTAAACTAAGCTGTGATGTGTGGTGCCTTATTATAAACATACATATACGTGTGTATGGCGAGTGTGTGCGCGCGCGCGCAATATTGTCTACCGTGAACCGCTTGGAGGCCCATCCGCTTGCGTCGTCCGTCGCTCAGCACGATTTGCGCACATGCGGGCGCATACGTTTAGTCTGGCGCGCACATCGCACTCACTGACACGCTGTACAACGCCCGACTTACTTGACTTGACTCACGCTATACGCTATTGCAGTGCGTTAACGCTTTCGATCGCAGTTCTCTCTGTTCGTAGTTTAATTGTTGTTGGTGCGCTCGTGTGTGTTCTGTTTCATTGCGTTTCCCGTGAACTTGATGCAGATCTTTCGGTGTGACCACTGGACTTAAGTCATCTTTAGACAGCACGAATCAGTGTGTGATTCCTCTTGTGAGTGTTGAGTTGTGTGAGTAGTGGTTGGTTGGGAACTCCATCCAGCATTGCTGAGTGCTGAGTAAGGATAAGCCAGCCGGCAAGCAAGCGGGCATTGGATTAATTGCTAACGGAAATATTGAAGGATTGGCTGAGTGGTGTTCAGCAACTAACTGACTGACTCAGTCTCAGTCGGTAACACAACACAGCAGATCGCAGCACAGCACAGCAAGCAGACGCTTACGGATTACTGCCGGCAACACGTACTTTGCTTTGCTTTGGTGTATACTGCTTGGTTAACAGGTGAGTGCGCCGACTGGCATACTAAATGAAAATACGAAATGCTTGCATAAACATGCGCAAACGCAGCGCAAAAGGCGATAATGAAGAAGTGGAATTGAATCCGCAGTGAGTAAAGCGAAGCATCTCGGTATCTTCTTTCACTTCTCTGCTTTTTCATCTGGTATGACTTAACTTGAGTCACTTTCAGTTTTATATTTCTTAGATATTGGAAGGAATTTGGTTTATGTAATTGTTTCGACTTATATAAATATTTGAAATCATTCCCAAAGACCAATAAGAAATTGTTGATGTATCTGACATTCAGATTTGAAGTCAAGGACAGTATAAGTCGGCTGCATTCATGCGAAATAATGCACTGGCGAGGTGACGCCAACGAAATACAATACCTGCATGAAAATAGAATACATATTATGTTTTGAGAAGCTGATAAAAATTGAATTCATAATGCACGCAAGAAACCAATCCACTTTATATGTATGTACTTAACTTTGCCAATGAAACACCAAACCAACAAACTAACAGAAACTGAAACATAAGTCAAACCACATGCCAATACACCGTGAAAATTGAACTAATACTGTATCACTACTATACCCCCAGTCGAGTTCTATATATAAACGTATTGAGTACGGACGACACGAACGGTTTTCGAATCTATCTATGCTGGAATCGGAATGAAAACGTAAGCAAATTAGAAAACGCGCGGCGCGAGTTGATTCAAATTCTTTTGTGTGCTTGCGCTTGGCTGCTTGCTCTTCGCAATCCCGTTCTTGTGTATCTATAGCAGTGTCTGCCATACTGTTTGTCGGGAATCATTTGAAAAGGTAGTAAAAGTGAAGTAAGTCATTCATTCGTCGTTCGTTTTGTTTTGTTCTTCAGTGTGCCACGAAGAAGAAAATATCAGTTAGTGTGCCGTATGGTAAAACAGTTTGGCAGACACTGATCTAGAGCTTCGTTGTGGATCTGCAGTACATTTCATCAATGTGAGTTTATTACTTACTTACGGAGAGCGCTATCGCGATTTGCAATTTTTTTGATCTGCAATAAAATGAAGGAAAACCCTTTGATTACATTACTTGAATAAGCACGCGCGTGGGTAAATTGATAAGAGCAATTTCCGGCACAGTCATCGACTTTACATACTTAGGAATTCATTCATTCATTATTTACACATACGCTTTTTATTTTTTAATACATTTTACATTTATTTACACACCGGTTATCGGATATGAAGTTCAATACTTACGTGGGAATCTATTAAGTTCTTCACAGTATGAATGGAACTTTCCGATTGAGTGTGTAGGTACTGCAGTAGCAGTACACACACACATATTTTATTAAAGAAATTCAATAGATTCACAGCCATGTAAGCATATTTTCCGACATGCACGTAATAAACGTTACGCGTAGACCCAACAAGCATTAATGGATTTTATTTCATTTTTCTGATAAGAACTTTATGGGCTTGCGCTTGCGCATGTTCATGTGCTTCGTGGACGTTTTTGCAGGCTCATTCGTTTATGACTCAATGAGGTAGATCCTGCGCTCAACTTACAGGGAGATGGGAGATGAAAGTCATTTATGTGAGCGTGTTTGATGAAATGTAGGAATGCGCACTTCCATAGGATATACATACGTAACTCTTTTTACATCTACAGTGGATGTCGATTAATTCAATTCACTTTCGAAAAGTTATTGCTCTCACTTTATCAATTTGAAAATTTACTCGCATATGCATGCATACAGGCAGGCAGGCAGGTATTTGCTATTTGCATTCATTCCTTTTCAGTATTTATTTTGAATGAGAAGTGTTCTATTTTGATGCAATTCAAATGCAGCCGTGCGATTTCCGTTCGCTCGCTTACTTGCTTGCATGCTTGCACTTGATATCGTTGTATATAGCAAGGCATGGCATTTTTAATATTCCATCAATTCTTCTTCCACCAAGCGGTGATTCACTCACTGCACTGCACTGCGTTTTAATGCTAACGCAGTGCAGTCAGTGTGACTACTAGTCCAGTGTCCTGTCCTGTCCTATCTAATATGTTGAAAAAGTTTGATTAAACCAAACCGCTGCGCGTCAAATGACTGAATGAATGAATGAATGAATGGAATGGACGGACGACGCACGGCGTTGATGCACGTTTGTTATCCAGCACTTTTCTGCGCGGATTTCCATGCGATGCGATGCGGAATTCAATTCAATACTCATTTTCACGCACAAATTGCACAGAAATCAACTCTGATCATACTTATATTCTCTGTAAACTGGCTGTGTGCTATCTTATTCACAATTCGTATGAATGCGAACGCACGAATGGTACTGAATTCAGCGTTTATTTGTGGAAGGCATGGGCTTTCTAAATATATTAATAAAACACTTGCAACAAGTTGCAATCTGGTGACGTCACCCACACGAATGAACGAACGAACAAACCAAGTCAGTCGTGCCTTGCTTGCCATGCTGTTATTCGATGAATGCAGTCAGTCATCATTTGGCTTTTTATTATGTTTTGCGTCGACGCGCGTCGGGTTCAGTCAGTTTGTTTGTTCAAGATTTTATTTCGTATTACATATTTGCACATTAGGTTTTATTACATGACATAGCCATGAATAGACGTTTCATCAGTTTTTTTGTTGTTGTTTAATTTTAATTTTAGGAGTGGTGTGTTTACATACCACTGACATCTAGCGAATAGAAATATTTCATTTGTTCATTGCTGTAAACAATGGTTATTTATTGGCAATTTGTTGGAAAGCGATTACAAAGCACATTTTAAATAACAACAATAATTTGCTAAATGTTATTAGCACTCTAGCACTTGTATTTGCAATTGTCGGCAGTTTTACTATTGCTGAGGTGCCGTGACGTGACATGACGATTGTTTAGAAATTGATACTTTATTACGCTGATATCTAAAGACGTTGCGTTACGTTGCACTGCGCAAGTGAATATGAATTTTATTTGAAGCGCATCTGGCCATTAGCCAAGCGAAACATTTATCCAATCAGCTATTTCCGGGCGTATATTTGCATTAATTAATAATAATATTTAGTGATGTGTATCGGCTAATAAAGTACGAAACGTGCGCTGCTTGCTTGCGAAACATTCATCAAAATCCCAGCAAGTAAATCGAGAGTATAGAGTATAATGTTTCGTAAGTAATTTCATCGTATAATCGCGATAGTCTGCGTTGCAGTCGTTATTAGTTTATAGGCAGCGGCGAAATGAAGCCACTGAGCCGCAATTAGACGACCTCTTGAGCGCTATGCAAGTGGCCGAACGATAGTAATATTATTATTATAGAGCGCAAACTTGGCGTATATATTACCCGCTTATGAGCATTACGTGTACCAATGCGACGCCGCAAGGTGTTTGTCAATTGCGGAGATCAACTGCAATTATTCTAACAGACCGAGGCAACCCCCAGGAAGGACCTCATTGCGTCAAAGAAGGTATGATAATCGGATTCGGTGCTTGTCGTTTGATATCGTCAATTTGGACATGGCAAAGGAAGCGAAAGCTTCTAGCAAACTTGAGGCCTGCTGCCTGCGAACGACGGACGTACAATTCGTGCAAAGCGATTGGCACCCAACGACGGCGACGTCGACGTTATTATTGCTATTGTAATTCCGAGCGTCAATTTAGATCGCAAACGCTGATGGATAGATATTGTTATACATGTGTATACATCTGTCGAGAGAGCGGGCGATCTGAACTGAACTCTCTGGCAATTGCTGTACAATACAGTGCTGAGAAGCCTCGGGCAGGAGGCAGCAGCCTGGATGGGCCAGTCAGTAATGGATACATCCTTGTCCTTTGCACTTGCAGGAGTGTAGCAATATCATGTCCATGAATGTCAATATTATAGTTGGGCTGGTATTGTGAAAGACTAGGCGTTGCGTATATCAACAGTCAATTGTCCCATTAAGTGGAGTAGATCATGATCATGGGATGATCGCCAGCACAATTACTTGAGGCTGGAATTGCTACGGGCTACTACGGGATGTGCAAGCTGTCCGATGCTAAAGACATTGAGACGGGACAACCAGAATGTCTGTCCACGAAGCAATTCCGGTAATCTGTGGTGTTGCAATGCAACTAAATTGATTGTTCATTTGGTACCTATACCTATGTACATCTCAGACGGTAGGAAATGGTTGAAAATGTTTAAAAAAGTGGGGAAATTGTTTGCTGAAATATTTTTCATTTATTACTCGCGTTCCTCAGCTGTGACGTGGGCGATCATAAATGCATATACATTTTTATTGACTGCTTATATTCCATTCCTCCAACGACAAAGCGGCGATAATGCGGTGGTGCGCGCAATAGTTTTCCATTGATTTGCTATAAGATTTTTATCGCCGACGCTTTTCGCGCGGTATTATAAAGTGCTTTGCTTATTCGAAGGCTTTAAAACATATAAAAGCAGGTACTCGACCGAATTTATTACATGACTCAGGCGTTCACTCTGTGTGCTGCAGTTTTCATCATCAAAAGAAAATGTTTAATTAATTATTTGGCTAATTGAAAGCTTGCCAAACATTGCGCACTCAAATCAGTATGTACATGCTAAAATTGTTAAATAGATTGAGCCGACCGACCACGACCGTCAGGTTGTTGGTTAGCAGCGGTAGATTTGTTAAATTTTGCAAGTTTGCTTGTTGTTGACGCGCATATTCGTACAGCACTTCTGCCCAAGAACACGTTTTGCACATTAACATAGATGTGCTAATTAATCTGCTCTGGATCGGGATTGATGCGCGCTAAAGGGTAAAATAGTGCAATACATAATTCATTTGCTGTTTTGCATCAAACTTTCATTTGCAACGTGATGCCCTGTTGTGTTGTGTTTTGTTTTGTTTGGAATTTTGAGTCACTAGGAATGGGATTTTTAATAAAAAAGAATCAACATTGCGGTTTAAGCGATCCGCCAAATTTCGTGAAAATATTTCAGGAATTTTGTTTGCCAGCAACAAAAATGTCAGTGCGAATATTATTGACGTTTACAAATGAATTTTTTAAATTTTTTCTACTGTGCCCATCTTCGGAGAAATTTATTGAGAACAACAGAATCACACGGTCGGATAATAAAATTTCCTCAATTTGCGTCAATTGAGAGTGAGAGTGGAGCAAGTAAGAGTTAATCGGATGGAGGAAATCGAGTGATAAACCTAATTTGTACTAATTTTATTCTAAGCAAGGAAGAAAATGAGACGTGGCTCTAATCTGTGACTGTATTTTCACGAGCTAAGCGCCCGGATGTGGATCTGCGGCAAAGACGTTGAGCAAACACAATTTCTTGTGAATCTTTGCTTTTTAGATTAGTTGTGCCATATGTGCCTCCACTCGGAAGTATGTTAGGTTAAGGTTAAGTCCGTGTCAGTTGTGATAGTTCACGTTCAAGTTTCTGTTTTCCTGCGTTTGCGATGCCGTTATCGCGACGTGCCCACGCCACGTTATGCCATGCCATCCATCCAATAATGTTAAACGTCTTCTTCCGTTTCTTTGCTTCCTCACGATTGTCATTTCATTTCATTTCATTTCATTTCATTTCATTTCGAGATTTGAGGTAAAGTCGATGACGGAAAGCTAAGCCGCGCATCAACTCAAATAGAGTTTCTGGAATGTCCGGAAATATCATCGTCTCATCATTCATTTTAAGAAATGTCCTAGAAAGAAAGACTTTCTTGTTGACGAAAGTTTAGCAAACGATGACATTTTTGATAATTTATTAGTATATTTGGTCAATTCATTGACGAAATTTATTTGTAGACTGCTACGTGTGGATTTTAATTCTTTCCATTGCGTGCAATCTGTTGAACTGTGTAAGCATTGATTCAATTCGATTCGATTCGATTGAAACGCTCAATAGCATCGAAATGGCATATCCATTCTCTTTTCTATTCCGATGCGATGCAATGCAATGCAATGCAGTGGATGAGGAGCGAGTTATCGAGGATGGTGAACGACTCGACTCAACTCAACTCGCCTCGCGGTATATTCATTTGACTTGACTCAACAAGTGTGTTGCGCCTCGTTGGACTAACGCCAGGATACACCAGTTCAACTGCAACAGGCAGGCAGGAACTAGAAAACTACAAAATGCAATCGAAACTCGGCAAAGCCGGCATGCACAACTTTACCGCATTGCACTGTACTGTTGCGTTGTTGTGATTATACATTATTTCTCTTCTATTTGTGCCTCCTCCACTGCATGTGCTTTAATTTTCCGCGGGCGTAAATTACATACGCAGTCGAGCCAAATAGACAGACACAGTTCTATTAAATCTGCTCTGCTATTCGCAAACACTCGAATGTTTTGGCAAACCTGTGAAACACTTTGTCAGATTTCATTCAACTTGGCAATTAATTAATTCTACACTAATTGTTATTTTAATGCCGATGGAGTGGAGTAGCAACTGTGCAAACTAATTCATGGCAGGCAAGAACAAAAAATAAGGAATTGATTTTGTTCTCTCTTGGTTTTTGATTCCTGCTTTGCGTCTTACACGCTTTATAGGAGTTTTTCCTCAATACTTATGAATTAATTTAATTCCGTGAGTGGAAAGGAACGATTTATTTGACTTTAATTTCGCAACTGAAGTGAACTTTGAAGGAAACCTACCAGATTTTAAATTCTTCACCTTGGCTCTATGATGCTGAGGCTGCTGCTGGAAGGTTGAAGCAGATTCCGTGATTGGACAAACTAATCGAAGTAATTGCATCGCTGATGTAAACATCGTTCCACCTGCCTTGCTTCTTTTGATGTCTCTAGGCGTCTTCTCGTGGAAACATTTTTAATTGCAATTAATTGATTCGAATTATTATCTTATCTCGTCTGCTCTTGCGAATATTTTTATTTGTCGCGTTTGCGAGCAGTGCAGGTTGAAACTCATTTATTTAGTTGCTAATTTGTTTACGTGTTGATTTTATTAATTGCTTAAGTTAATGAACGAACACACCACACTACGCCAGAGTTTCGAGTCGTCTCGACGTGAGCGTCAGGGAAATAATTCTGCACTTTTGTCGCATTCTAAAACATGACGGCCAGTCGGCCAGGATTGGAAGTTAAGTTGTCGTTCTGTGGTTAATCGTTTAAGCTTTATTTGCGCTTGCTAAAAGTTGTCTAAGCCTTTCGTTCGTTGAGCAAGCAAGCACCGGCACTAGCAGGACGAAGAGCGGGCGGGAATTTAGATTTAGCATTAGCTTGGATTGGGCTTGGACTGTGACTGTGACTGGGGGGCTTTAAGTCAACGCAAACGTAACGATGCGTCTCGACGCACAGGCACAGGCACGCCAAAGACACGAAAGAAAATCATGCCTCGCTCGCTCCAGGATAAGGATTTTTGGATTTTTCTCACTGCCACTTTCCAAGCAAGCAGATTTAAAATAAGTTTTCCACTTGAAAAAATAATGCGTTTGTTATTTATTTTCTGTCTTGACAGAAATGTGTTTTTTTGCGCAAGGAGACAGGAGATGGGAGACAAGAGAAATATTTTCTAGCTCGTTATTATAAATATGTACGTACATACGTATGTTTGTACGTTCCTTCTCGCAAGTTGAGTGAGTTTTTTGTGGACCGATTAAACGGACCGCATTTGTCCGGATAATAAATCAATCGGGAGAAATCTGAGAACGCCAATGGCTTCGTCTTCTTGTTGAAAGAATGTAAGAGTTTTCAAAGAATTTATAAAAATACCGAGCGCGCGCGCGCTTCCGTTTATTTTCGAGGCTTCATGTGTCCTCTGGTTTTCTCCTGTCATGTTTACCTAAATTTTTCATTTCATTTATGTATTACGTCGGGCTATTTTCACTCATGCATTGGAAATAGACATAAATACACTATACACATACAAAATACAGTATCGAATGCACAGGAAACAATCCGATATTTACCTCTTTTACTTGTCATTCTGTCAAATTAATTATAATTAAGAGACATTTTATTCTTTGATTTTGTTTGTACATTGTTACTTTTTATTTGCTTAAACAAAAAGTTAATTAAAAATTATATTCTTGTTAAAAGTTGATTTGGGAATGTTGATCCTTAGATCCGTTGATGACTCGTTGTATTCGCTTGATGATAATGCGAAAAGCAATTTACAACTTGGCCCAGCGCCAAAATTACTTAATTCATCGCACACTCGAATAGCATTCAGCCACAAACGATGTTTTAAGCGCGGAAAGCTCGGCAATAATCAAGTTTCACTCATTTTTATGTTACACCACGTGCGAATTATATTTCTGTAGATACGACACTTTTCACATGTTTAACTTAACGTGTGTGAGATCACGTCACATCATAGAGGTAATTGTAACTCGTGGGTGGGTTTGGTTGCCTACAGTGAGAAAATATCTTTTTTTGAGGCATATTTATGGTATTTTCCTTGAGTTTGTAGTATTTTTATAAAACACGCGCACAATTGATTGCCAACCGATATTTGCGGTCTTAAAAATCAAATACAATCAGAGTTACTCACGGTTCATTGAATTGTTATAGGAATCTTTGGAGCGGAATGCAAATATTAATGAATAAAAAATTGATATGTCGCTATGCCCGCCGTGCCACAAACTATTGTATAAATATTTGCTCGCTAAAAAGTCTAATAAAAGTGCACGAATGTAAACAAGCAATAATGAAAACATTGACCAGGGGCCATGTCATGCCATGCCAACTAAATGAAATCTTTTTTCGGTGGCTTTTTAGGCGAGAAATACTGGATATAATAACTGGCTTTGAGTGAAATGTGCATACATCAGATTGTATTCTATTTACTTTGTGAATGTTTATAACCAGTCGACTGGCATTAATGACTGTCCATTACTAATTGCTCATTGTTCTGATAATGCTCAGGTTTCACACATTGCAATTAGCTAAAGCAGTTTCTTATCATTTATTCACACTAGTATAGAGCCATAGTAATGTACATACCTATGTGGCAACAATAATTGAAAGAAATAATTGAACGATTGTGTAAACAGTAAGTTTCGCTAACATGCAATGTGCATTGTTTAATTAGTTACTCGTAATTGATATTAATGATTCACGCACCACACGTTTAGTTATATTGCGCGTATGTACATATGTATTTTATTTGAAGCGTGAATTTTGTATCGAATTGAAACGTTGTTAGACCATGAAAAGTTATATTTAAGTTTGAAAAAATGTAAAAATACACTGGCAAGGCGTGGGAGTGTTTGGTTTTATGCGTGCACGCATTGAATCGCGTTCGATTGTTGTTTTAATTACTCACTGCATACACTTAATTCCAGCGCAGTGTTTTTGCACGTGTACGAATACCAAATTGTACATAATTATAGTCATAGAATTGCTAGTTAAATATAGACTAATTGATGTCTTTGTTTGTTTCAGGTGAGTTACCAGAAATATTCCACTACCGAATAAGCGGAAAAGGTGCAGAAGTTAGGAAATATTATTGGCTTTCTTGGAGAAAGAGAAGTAAGTAAGTGATGAGTTGTGTTGATTGAATGATTGGCCCACAGAATTCGGATATTGTAATTGAATTGGAAAAGTTGTTCATGTGAGAGCAACACCACTTTTGATATTTTGTTTGATATTAGATATCCGTCACATACTCGTACGCGTACACGTCCAATAGGTAACATGCGATAGTGATATGATTTGATGTGATATGACGTTTGCAATGTGCCTGCAGAAACGCGCGCGTATATCATTTTTCTTTCTGTTAAGTAATTGAGTTTGGCCTGGCAGAATGGTCTTTATTCATCAAAAGTGCAGGAAAGAGAATGGCGAAGGGAAACAGTTCTATTGAAACCTAGAAATAATAATAATACCTACAAAGTATAAAAAGCACGACAAGAAAATAATGAAATAACAAGTGCAATACTATTCTATCCTATCTGCGAGGAAGAAACTTGGGCTTCAGCTTGACTTGAGCGTTTCGAGGGCCTTTAAGTCATTATATTATTCTATTACGTGTCTTATGTTTTTATTTGTCCTGCATCGCCATCTCTTCATTCTTCTTCTTTCTTAAATAACTTCGCATTGCAATTGCTCTATATAAATAGGTTGTAAGCAGGTATATTTTATTCGACTTTTCATATTTTGATGAATTGTGCATAATTCAGTCGCGCGCTTTCGGAATTAGACGTTGCGTTGGCTGTTTCCTTGATGATAATGATGACGTCGTTAAGTGTCTTTATCATCAGCCTGGCTCTTGCTCTTGCGCTTGCTCGTTCCTCAAGTTGATTGTTGGCGTTTGGCTGCGAACCAGGAAATGCATCCAAGCCGAAGAGCAGAGCAGAGCAGAGGAGAGGAGAAAAGACAATAAGAGAATCACGTAACAGTGTTGTTTTGCATCTTGCGGCACAAGCACTGGGAGAAAAAAAAACGTAGCGCACTGAGTTGATAAATCGACCTCGCCAATTTGCTTGTGTAACAACGTTTGGTTGCTCTAGCTCTAGCTCTGGTGGCTTGGCTTGTCTTGGCGTTTGCGTTTGCGTTATGACTCGAGGGAATCTTGCTCTGTCTTTGCTTTCTTCTTTGGTTTATTTTCACTGTGAAATCAAATTAGAAAATTAATTATTATGCTGCGCAAAAAAGCAGATGGCAGAGACGGAACGAAAGACCAGAAACTGTTTAAAATAATATAAAAATTTACAGAGTGCAAGGCATTATTATGCACACATTAATTGGAATTTGGTTAATTAGTTTATAGTTTAGTTGTCAATATTTACGCAATGCTCCATAATCCTCTCTCTTCGATTATGACAATCATAATTTTGTGCAATTGGATTAAATTTATTCCACTTGCACTCGCGATTCAGTGCAACAAATGCGCCGAATCTGCCGCAATTTGCATTTACATCCAATTATTTTAATTACTATTAAATATATTCACGTTCATTGTCGGTCTGCGCCCCCCCACCCAGAACCTTGGTTACATTATCAAATTATGATGTGAACGAATGATTTTTATACAAATTAATATCTGAAATATTTTGTTCTACAATATGTTTGTTGTTTGCTGTTGAATCAACCGAAGTAATTTGCATATTTAAAATATTTAAATAAATTCATAACAAATAATTGCGTTTTGCAAATACATATTGAGTTTTGTTACGTTTTAATGTTGATTTCTTTATTTTGCGTTTGCGTAAATTAGGGGACGCTAATTAATTCGTCGCTGGCGCTGATAAAAACCCTATTCTAATCCAAAGGATTATTTTTTAACAAGGCACCACTCTTCAGACAGACGGGCAGCGTGACCATAAAATGTTAATTAATGAGGAGTTGATTAAAAAAATTCCTCCAGTTTTTTAATTATTATTTAATTAAAAGCCGGAAAATAAATTGCAATCTTTGATGCACGTGTGCGTGCTTTGCGCTTTGAATGTATGCACTTGTATGTACTCGTAGTGCAGAAAGAGGTAAATATTTATTGTAATTTAGGCTCGCTATTAATTGAAATAATCGTCTGTGTTGAAACAACATTGCTCTCTGCTTTAGAAATATTTTGGTAACGTATTAGTACAAATATAGGTAGATATGTAATAGCAATCGTGTTAATGCATTTTAGTTTATTTTAAAATGTAATCCATTAATGCTTGACAATAATAGAAAACAATAGAAGTTAATAGAAGTTATTCACGTCTGAGAGTAATAATACACATTGAAATGAAAACAATTTTAATTAAAGCGTAAAATGCGCTCGGTGGTGGGAAAAAAATTAAATTTCTATAATCGTATAAGGATGTGAACTGTATTATTCTATATTAGCACACATGTGAATAAAGCACTGTGCTCGAATGGCTGGAGTGATTAATATTCATTGAAAAACATTGGCATCGCGCCGGTTTGCCGACGGCGAATCCCCTCATCTGCAATTTATATAATGTACGTTTAATTTTCCAATGAATCAATTATTTATTCGGCGACTCGGCTCGAGTGGCATATTAGCGAATTGTTATCGGGATTGTTACTGTGCATTAATTATTAGTATTTTTAAGCATTTTAGGTCAAAAATTGTATGCAGGTATATTTTACAGGAGAATTCCACCTGAAACCTAAGCCTTTTTAGGTAAGACTCTTATGAAGTCACGAGAAAATGTAGAAAACCGGATTGAATCAACTTTCTTTCAGCGGAAAGAATGCGAACCGTAGGAAAACTAAATTAAATGCGTTGGTAAATTGAATAATGTTACATCAAGTTGCAAATAGACTTGTGGCGACTTATTCTTTGCAAATAGTTTTTCTTTCCGCGCCACTGCGAATTCGAATCCGTTGAGGTGTAACTGAATTCTTTTATAAATTATCTCTTTTCAGACACGATACAAATGCGCCGCGCTGCTAGTAATGAAATGTATTTAAAGACTGACTGACGAAATAACTTTGCATGCGAATTAGCAGGCGAACTCATTGATGTAGCGTTGGCCGTCATCGGTTCAATTTGCGAATGCAATTCAGCTGGATCTCGATCGGTCGTGTGGATATTTATGGGGACTCACTCTCTCGCGGCGCTGCGCTGGACCACAGAAGAAACGCATATAATCGCTTGTGTTTGGCCGAGGACCAAAGTAGCAATGTCGATTTCAGTGCAGTTCGGTTCGGTTTGATGTATTTTCGCCGTAATGCAGCATCAAAGATGTGGCTTTTGCGAGCCGAATGAGAAAACAATAATAAATATTGCATGCACTTGTTTGATTTATTTTCTCTGATTTTCGGATGGCTAATTATTGCGCCAATTTGAGCTATTTGTGTGCGTGTTTGAATGACTGACCGACCGTTGCTTCTCTCACTCAGTCTCCGGTGAAAAGCACTTGAATTCGCTGGCTATTGTTAGAGCTGTTTCCGGTTTGGCTTTTCGTCGTTTGTATTTTTATTGTTGGTTATTGAGTTTCCTCGATTTCTTTGCTCCTCTCGGCTTTGTTGCCAGACTTCAAACAAAAGCATGTGGAGCGTGATGTGTCAGGTCATGAATTTCATATTTACTTTTTTTGTTTTTTTTTCTTCCCAAAAAGACGCAATTTTACGTTTTTTTTAAACAAAATTGTAAATGGCAAGGTAATTAATTACCTATATTAAGTAATGTTGCTTAATTTAGAATGTGAATAAAATTACCAATGATTTAACGATCTGGTAATAAATTAACCTTGACTCTTCATGCCTGAAAGTATTATAACATCATTCACAAAGCAACAAGATATACAACCCTTTTCACTTTTTATTGCTCTGCTTGGCTTTGAAGAATTTTATACAAAATGTGGTTCACTAAATTGATACCGGCGAGCACATTCACGAATTAAACGCTCTTGGCGTCCGGTATGATCGAAAGTGGCTTCCAAGTTTTCATTCGGTGGTAAATTGGTGCCAAGGCTGTATTGCTTAAGCGAGGCAACAAACAATACGAGCAATACACTTTTCGTGTTATAAGTTGGTGTAAAGTGTAAGCGATGAAGATATTTAACGCGTGAGTGAGTTGGCCTGGTTTGGCTTGGCTCAGAAGACAATAGACCGAAAGGAATTGTTAGCCTTGCCAAGTCAACTCAGCAACTATTTACTTATGACCTTGACACTTGACACCGCGCGCCGCCGCCATCAACTTTATGCGATGAGACGTTCAACAAGTAGTTTTAATTTGACGCTTCGTTGCTTACTTACTCAGCAGCCATTTAGCAACTAAAGTTAGTTTTATTCGTTATTGTCTAGTTCCTGCTCAGACGAATACGAACAAGTAAGTAATCTCTTACCTCTTATTGTCGAACGTAATTAGAGTTTTTTTCCCTCTTCTCGCGCTTACTTAACTTCTCTCTCGCGTTTTTATAGTATTTTTCATTTTATCTTATTTATCATTTGATAATTAGCATTAGAATATGTTTTGTTACTAGTGTAAAATCAAAGTCAACTGACTTAAGTTTGCGCAAGTGATCAGTTCATCTGTTAAATTTTAATACCATTTCTAGTTAGAAACTCAAGGCTTTCAATGGTCATTGATCTCTGCTAATAAATAATTAAGTATTCAAATCTGCTGTTATATAAACATTTGATTTTTTCTTTGCATTGGCGACGCGTTAAAAGATTTGTAAACTGGTTCTTTACCAATAGTTGTTAATCATCAGCAAACTGATCGGAAGACCTGGACTGGACCATGGGGGCGCGTATTCACTGAGGGGACATTCGTTCCAACACCTAATTGAAAATCGATTCTAATTGCGTTCGGCATCAGCATGTGTGGCAACGGCGGCAACCTCGTGTCTCCTGTGTGTCCGCCACTGTCATACCGCCGCTGCCACCCCCTCGCGAATTTATTGGCAATGTGCGAATACGCGCCCGGCTGAAAGGGTTGCAGGCCGAGGCCTAGGTGTAGGTGTGGGCGGCCAAAGGGGGACAAATTTCAATTGACCGAATAAATACACAAACACACGCAGCGCACAACTTCATTTCATTTCATTTCATTCTAGGGATTGAACTCGGCCCGCATTAGCAATAATTTTTATTGATGTCTGTCTTGTCACACCCGAATTTTCCATACGTGCCACGTAAACTAACTCCACTAGTTGAACTCCACTCAATTTTTCAAGCTATAACTGCGTACATGGGGGTGATATTTATGTGATAGGCTTATATGCTTTAATTGAACGCATTTTGTTTGTTTGTTTGTTTGTTTGTTTGTTGTTCCTCATTTAGGCATCGGCTCAAGTCGCACACTTTATTGGAAGCATTTGCAATAAAAAAACGTAAACGGAACAGACGTTCAGCGTTCCATAAATATAACAACACAGAGTAGCAGGCAGCGCAGCGAGTGTGCACAGAAAAGAGTAAAAATCAAATGTTGAATTTGTTTGTAGGCACATTTGGCAAATTTCTGGCTCCCAAAAAGCGGCAAATGCAATGTTGTTTATTTTTATTTGGCATTATTATTTTGGTGTACAAGTTTGTTATTTTATTTTTGGTTCGTTTAGTTTTATTTTTCCTACGTATTTATGCAATTTGCATACTGCATCATTAATTCCGGCATTGCTATCAACTACCAACTGTCAGCAATTAAAAGCTATCTTAGCGTGGCGTGGCGGCAGTGGATTTAGTATGCCTGCAGCTCTGATTGATTCCAACATGCACTGAAATGACGTTGATAATTATGATATTGACGAATCGTAGGCTATGTGCAATGCATTTGCATACGCTTATCAATCTGATACGGTGCGGTGCGTCAAAGCTGTGCGAGGTAATGCGTTGAGTTGCATCATCATACTGCGCGAATAATTCGGCAACTAGTTTCAAATTAATTAGGCATTGAGTGGCGACTAAATGAATGCAACGTGCAATGCTCTGCACCCAATACGTAGGAGCTATAGATATAAGATGGATATCTGTGGGTGGTAGGAAATGATTATCCAGACCTGACCTGAGTGGCTCACGAGAAACAATGCTGGTTGAAGGTTTCGGTGGCCAGAGTGGGTAAATGTATGCATTTGCGAGTGAATGGAGTGGCGAATCAACAATATCACTCTTCACATCATTTCTGTCAATGCGCGTGTGTTGCACTTTGACAACGCACTGTGTTTGGTGCAGGTTACAGATTAATTGAATATTGCTCATAGTTGTAGGTATTGTATTGTATTATAGAAGAGAGTCAAGCAGAATGTCAATTTAAACAATGCGGGTGGGTTTGAAATGATTTATTTTTGCACATGTATACACGCGGGGGTGTGTAATGGAGTTAGTGTGTTGACCGCACAATTGAAATGATAATTAAATGCTTGCAATACCTAGCCCAGCACAGCCTTACAGATCTGATTGCTGCTGAGTTGAGAGTTGAGAGTGCCCTAGGTCAATTCGCTACGAATTCATACCGCATATGCTATCCCACATGAGCACACTCAATATTACCAACAATTCGGCATACAGCCGACCTAAAACGGCGACACGACGCTTGACATACGCAATATTCGTATGCGTTGCGTTGCGTTGCGCTGCACTTCGCTGCGGTTTCGCGTCTCGTTGCTATGTATTTGAAGCCTGATTATGCCCCGAAAATATTTATTAATTTCGACTCGCTGTGGTCACCGATTGGCTGGCAAATGCAAATGTCACAAATGTTGGTTGCATGACATTGTTGAGGTTTGTTCTGCAATATTACACCGATGCGATGTGTAGACCTGCAACGAAGTGGAATGAGTGCATGGTTATTTAAATCAATTGAGAAAGAATGCCTGTATGCATGTATGTACTGCAAGTTACATGCTTAATGGCCGTTGAACTTGCCGTGTAGGTCGGTCGCAAGTTCAATGGTCATTGCAACAACCGTCAATTAAACGCCAACCTTAGTTGACTTTCATTTGTGTCTGCGTCTGCATCTGAGGTCTTGTGCTATTAGAAAGATAGGATAATGCGGTGTATTGTATTGCTTGGAGTGATTTTGCAAAAAGTGTGCATAAATATAATATTATGTTGAATTTGCATCGAAGCAGTGAGTGTACGCATGTAATACACGGGTAATCTTTATCGCATTACATCCACCGCGCCAGTTCTTCTCGGAGGCTGGAGTTCTTCGTCACAAGCTATAACGCTTTTTTATCAGGCGTCTTATCTGCAATCCAATTTCCCTACTTGTTGAATACAAGTACATTCAAGCAAGCGCGAGCGCAAGCACAAGAATGGGATTGAGACGGTATAGGATGGCACGGGACGGGAGTTTGATTCGTGTCTAGCATACATCATACACGCATCATCCTCGAACATAAAATTCATCTTGGATATACATAGGTAAAGACATGGATGGCATTAATGTTAGCACAATAGCGTGCATGGCATGTGCGTCAATATTTTTTAACCTTTGCTTGCTTGCTTGTTCGCTTTTGGGATATTGCACTCCTATCATATTATTATATTAACAAATATTCAGCATTGTATGCGTTCGCAAGTATTGTATGTATGCTACAAGAAAAATCATATAATATATCATTCGCGCGCGAATATTTTATGTGACGCGACACACGCCGCAGGTATTTGCGCATATATCATGTAAGAAGCCAGCACCCAGGCGCCACCACCCCTTTCTGCCACCCCGGGCGAAGGCGAACGAACATTCGGTGTGCAAATATGAGTAATACCTGTAAAGCCCTCTACGTTTATCTCTATCCGCGCAGAAAGTGCGTGCAAATACACGAAAGGACACGTACGCTTCCGTCCGACTGCCTCCATTGCCGCCACCCATCGCCTTCTTTTCCATTCTATGGTGTTTAAAATGCGGAATTGCTTTTGCATTGCATCGCATTGCATTGCAGTGGGAAAAAAGTGAGTCAACTACACTCCGGTGTGATGGTGTTTACACGACAAATTTCATATTTATTTGCATTTTTGTGCGCACAAAAGCAGTCGCGTGCTGCATACATACATAGCTTAGCTATAGAGGAAATTCTATTTGGAGCATTAGACCGACGAGATTTCTTCCTTCATTCGCCTGCCTGACTGACTAAAAGCAATTTCTAATTTGTCACACAGCACAAATGATTTATATTTATGTTGATTTATTATTAGTTTAAAAGCTTGTGTTGCACCTCTGTCTGCACTTGTGCACTTTCTTCAATGAGATTTACACTTTTTGAGGAATTTGATTTTGAATTGAAACATTTGCAGAGATATGATTCTATCCACAGTCGATCGTTTCCTATTAATTTCGTTTCTTTTCCTTTGGCCTTCTTGAACCAGTATATAATAATATTGATCATTTCAATCTCCCAGGCCACAGGATCTCGTAGTTAGTGAGTAGATAGATGGTGGTTGTCCTTGCTGCTAAGCTCAGCTACGAGCAAGGCATGGCAACGCTACGTTACGCTTGACCCTTTCTCCAAAGGGATTCGTATTGCATTCGCGTGCGCTTATGATAGCAAACGAGGCATTGGCAGTGAGTGGTAGCGGCGAGGAGACGAGTCACGATCGCCGCCTCGTCCTCGTCATGGCGCACCGGAAACAGGCCATTTGAGCCGACCGAGAGAGCACCATTTCCAAATCGTTTCCTGCTGTCGGCGTGCCCACTCGTAACATCTCAGGATATTCTCATTCTCAACTGGAAGGATTTGCTGTTTATGTTTTATTTACTTATTTACTCACATCGCATGCTCGCGATTAGCCCTGAAGACTTCAGAGCGACGAGCATCCATCGCGAAAAACATAAATCTTTATAAAGAGTAATAAAAAATGGCTTTTATCGCCATCATCATCTGCATATCCCATAGAATGTGAGAAGATTTGAATGCAGCGGGTTATCCTGCGATTCTGGCGGCGCGAGGGTGAAGGATGGCGAAGGCTTTAACCCTTGCGGCAATGGATGATGGATGGCGATTCATTTATCTAATATTGACTGCCAGCCCGAACCCCACCTCCTCTGTAGCCATTACACAACCTTCTGTCCGACGGATACACATTCAGTTTGAAGTTATGATGTTATCTCGTGGATCAATCAGTTTTGGTCAGTCAAGTAAATCGATGAATATAATATTAATACTTGGTTATATTTCAAATTGCAATTTGATTCAATAATATGTACCTACTTCGTACGTGATAGGATTCTTTTTAGTAGAAATTTATATGATTTACTTCAAAAAAATATTAAAAGCTTATAAAACATTCACTACAATACTAAGTACCACAAATAAAATAAAACAAAAATAGCCAAGCGTACATGTATTTGATTTGTCCAAGAGAGAAATTAAATGCGCAAATACGAGTACATACAACTCCCCGAGAGGGAGAAGATTATAAAGACCTTTATGAAAGGACAATGAACGCTGTAAACTGACGGGTTGCGGCGGCGGCAGCGGCAATGAAAAATGCCTAAAACAGGACGAAACGAATGTAATTTGTTTTTTATTAGGCACTTAATTCTGCCACAACAGTCTGGCCACAGCGCGCGTGTCGTCCTGGCTGTTTGCGTACGTTCGTTCGTTCGTTTGTTGATGGCGATGATTATGGTGATAACACACAATAAAACAATATGACTTTCATGCACATGCACAACGAGTCCACGTAAACCTAACGTATACACACACATTTACGACGAATTGTTTGCTCGGTTATGCTCTGCTTTGCTTTGCAATCTGCGAGTGTAATTGTAATTTCCTAAAAATTAAAAGTGTTACAAGTGTTCGTACGTACGTACCACACGTAAACATAATAACATCTCCACCCTAAATTCTCTGGATTTGCACTGAGCGCATGCAACAAGCGACTAGACCAAGCTGAGTCTCGCTTTCTGCTACTGTGATAATAGCATACCGCCAATGACGTCATATAAATGAAAAGATATGAGATACGCGTGATTACAAGGTTGCTGCTAGTGGAATGGAATGGCGAGTGCACTTTTTGCATTTAAACTGCTTTAAACCGTTTAATATCGGCCGCTGTTAGTTGGGTGGGTGGCTTTTTTCCCCACTTCCACACGCTCGCGCGCTGCTATCGCAACTTTATTATCCTGGATGGGATTTCTGGTCTGGATAACTGGCCCTCGCTTCGTTCTTCAGCGGAAGCACTATATAGATGCTTTTTTATCCTTTTATCAGCACATTGTTATCGCCTCGTTCGCTCAGTTGTTGCGCTTTCCACTAGTTGATTCATTCAGCTTACCTACGAAGCCTCGCGGCGGAAGCTGATGACAAGCAAGCAAGAAAGGTGTAAGCAACTTCTTACACATACGCTACCCACTGCTCCTTTGCGTTGATTTGATCCCATTCTGTTCGTTTTTTTTGTATTAATGTCGGTCACGTTTGCATGCTTAGGCCCAGTGCAAGCGCAAGCAAGCTGATTTTATTTGGACAAAGCACGCTCGTACGTACACTTGAGGCGCTAATGTCGACATGCGGTTCAAGAGCGTACATAAATGAAGCAAAAATGTTCAAAATTGCTTAAAATGAAATTGTATAACTGTACGTATGTACATACAACTTCCTAATTGTACATTTATAAATTTATTTTTACTAGATTTGATTGTTATGAAGTTATTACTGGTATAACTAACTAACTGAGAGGCAATACAAATCCGGTTTGTAATTGGCTTCGTGGCATTCTGGCTAATTATAGACGTTTTGCAATATATCGGTAAATCGGCTTGCGCTACGTAACGAGCACAGACGTAATGCTATTACGCGTCATTCGATTGTTTTTGCTGCGTTTGAACCGACTGAGATCACCGCCAGAAGAGTCGGTCGGTCGGTCGTTGGGCAATAAATATTGTCATCAATATTTCTAATTTATTTCATTAAATCATCATCATCTTCGTCGTGTTCGACGATTTAATTAGCGCCGATTGAAAACAACAGTCTAATAATCATAGATGAAGATTGTCGCTAATGCTGGTGCTAATGGAATATCGACACTTGGAGCTGAGCTGAGCTCAGCTGAGATATGCGTTAAGTTTGTATATGACACGCGCAGCACCAGCAGCAGCACGTGTGCCAGCCGCTGATTGATCGTAATTTGCGTTCGCTGAATGCTGATGAATTAATGAACGACTGCTTGCTTGCCTGTGCCTGTGCCTATGCGTACGTAAATCTCGTTCATCTCAGATCTTCAAAGATGTGAGTGAAACCCACCCCAGCTGGAGGGAGCCTAACAGAGTAGAGCAGAAGGCGCAAAGCCAGAAATATTCAATATCTATGCGGGGAAATGCGGTTTATATCTGATGTCACATGCATGGACGGGTTAGGTGATTAATAGCTTTCCTCCTGTAAATGTGCCAAGTTAGCGCACAACATGTTTGTTTGAAAAATTCATTGATTTTTGAATTATTGAATGACGAATGTACGTGGTGTGTGAATGGAAAAGGGAAACAAGTTTGACGAGGAGAGTGAATGCACAAAAGGAAGAGGGACGCATTTCTTCTATGTAGTTACCTACATTTGCAAAGCACACCTTGAGACTTATGATGTTTTAAAATTTGGCGCTGAAGTCACAACGTAAAGAGGGCGTTAGTTTGGCAATTTTATACGCGCTAAAATGTGTGAACGTAACCTCAAAATTTCTATGACACAGTGAGTGAGTGTGTGCAACGTGCAGTGATGCAACATACGTAATTTATTAGCAGTTTTATTGATAAGCATGGTGATTTTATATAATCGCTCGCATTCATGATTATACTAGCGTGCATGTAGGTGCATCATTGTGTCGCTTTGAACTTAACGTTAGTGTTGTACTTGAACTTTGTTGGGCTGCAAATTGTCAGTGTGTGGCGGAACGGAGCTGAACATTCTTGAAAATGAGGTTAAAGCAGGTAAAGAGTTTCCTTCCGCCTTTGAGAGATTATAATAATTGGGGAATGTGAGCGAACATTACAATAGGGGCCCATCCACGTACACGCATTCCGTGCGGAATAGGCTTTTCCGAAGAGAA
>NBZA01002779.1:3892-20438 GCA_003054995.1 Aleochara bilineata
GGTTCTCGCGCACGAAGCCCGGCTGGGAGGTCGAGCAGCGGCAGTTGGCAAAGGCGCGATCGCTGGCCGATCGGTGGTCGGAGTTGACGAGAAAAATCGAACTCTGGGTGGAGATCCAGGAGTTGAACGACCAGGGCGAGTACGCGCCGGTGGAAGTTAGTTCGAAGAATGATATGTTCACTGGCGGCGTATATCAGTTGCGGCAGGGCCAACAAAGGCGCGTTCAAGTGCGCGTCAGGCCCGTACAGAACTCCGGCACTTTGCCGATCATTTGCCAATCGATTGTCAAGATTGAAGTCGGCGGTGTATTGGTACGAAGTCGCCTGCAAAAGGCGCTCGACTCATACCAGGAGGAAGATCTAACCGTCTTACGCGAGAAGTGGAGCGAAGCGTTGATGCGTCGCAGACAGTATTTAGACCAGCAGATTAAGAAATTGATTGACAAGCCAGACAAAACAGAGCAGGATTCTGAAAGGGAGCAAAGTTTGGTCGATCAGTGGGTTAACTTGACCGAGGAGCGTAATGCGGTACTTGTTCCAAATCCAGGTTCTGGTATACCTGGAGCACCTGCGGTTTGGGATCCTCCATCTGGAATGGAACCCTATGTCCCTGTGCTCTTCCTGGATCTTAACGGTACGTAACTTGATAAAAAACCAATTACTGAATATGAAACGATAATATTAAATGGATTTTACAGCTGACGATTTATCTACTCATCAATCAGGCGAAGAAGTTTCAATCAGCGGCGTTAATTCAATTCTATCCAAGGAGATAGGCAATAAGTTCTACAACTTACACATTCTCCAGCATTTAGAGAAAGATGTATGCGCCGTCGCATCGTGGGATTCTTCCATCCATGACAGTGTTCACCTGAATAAAATTACCGACCGTAAGTTTTACTGCTTACAAAACCAGAGGGATAAAATGCATCTATAACTGGTTCCCTTGCAGCAAACGATCGAGTGTACTTAATTCTTCGAACGACCGTGCGACTGTCGCATCCCGCGCCAATGAATTTAGTCCTGCGCAAGCGATTAGCGTTGAATATCTACAAACGGCAGAGCCTTACCGATCGCATCAAGCGCAAAATTGTGCGCTCCGACGTCATCCAGCAGTCGGGGGTCACCTATGAGGTTGTCTCAAATATCCCCAAGGCGAGCGAAGAGCTTGAGGATCGAGAGTCGCTGGCGCAATTAGCCGCATCTGGCGAGGACTCTTCATTGGTCGACGGCGAAACGTACATAGGTAATGGCACTTACCTTTCCAGACCGTGTAATCTAATTGATTAAATCAAATGATGCTGTTACAGAGAAATACACGCGTGGCGTATCGGCAGTTGAGAGTATCTTGACGTTGGATCGTCTTCGACAGAGTGTCGCCGTCAAGGAGTTGCTCCAAGCGAATGGCCAGCCATTAATGCGCAAGACTGCGTCAGTGCCGAATTTCTCACACGTAAGTTTTACCAGCTTATTCTTATCACTTGCGCGCAGTGTCTCATTGTTTTGTTATATTTGCCAAATTTGCACAATCAGGCATTGGAAACGAAGAATGGGGTATGTGCATCTAGGTGTCACAGTTGCTTTGATTTGCTTTAATTTCTAGCGAAATTTTTCATTTTAACGTTGTCTGTAATCAAATATATTTATCTTTTATGTGTGTGTGTATGATTCCAGCTGATGCGTCTGGATACGAGCTCGGAATCCTTGAATATGGCCCGATCGGAGAGCGTCAATGAATTATCCGAGTTCGGATCGAATCCGCTGCGTTCGCGTGCGAGCTTTTCCAAGGATGCGGATATAACGCCGTCAAAGCCGTTTGGATTAGGTATGTGCTCTATTTTCCCATTTCATGCAACGTATTCCAATTTATGATCATGTTTAATCAAAATTTGCTCAATCTCATAGCATTACTCTCAAGTCGCAAACTAAGTAAACTTTGCGACATAGTTGCAGTATTAGGAGTGTCTTCATTATGATACGAGATATAGTTCAGTAACAAACGTACAACAGAACAGTCCTAGCAGAATAGCAAACAGCATTTATAGTTTATCTTTTTCTGTATTTCCTGTGTGTTATATTTATCTCTGAATTGAGCGGCGTGATTCGATTGATTCTGTATCAGTGTTCTTTCCACATTTCAATTTTGCATTCAATTCATCTCTTCTTTTACGATCTCTCTTTTTCCCCATCTCTTCAGTAAATTGAAGTATACTATTTGGGATTTGAATTTGCTTAATCTATGTGTTGAAATGTGCGCTGCATTTCCAATCAAGCGATTATTTATTTTAATTTTATCCAACACGTGCAATATTTATTGATTGTTAGGCGAAACACTCAACTGGCTACTACACTACACGATGTGTGCTGTGTATTATGAATTTTGCAATCGTATAAAAGTGCTTCACTAATATTACATTTTTCGGATCTTTTTCCCATCTGCAATGCAAACACCAAGGCTCCATTCTGTCAGGTAACAATGGAGGCTTGCATATTGAGATTGCCATTAAGTGGAACCCATTGTGCGCTCGTGTGATCTAAACGTTACCAATTACTCTCAGATTGCGACGAAGCCGATTAGATGAACATACATCTGTCCCCGTTTCTGGGACAGGCGCACACTTACTTGCCATACTTGCCCACCAGTCTTGATTTTTGATCTTTGATTTTGAATGTTTGCCAAGCATTTATGCAACCAAAAATAGTGTGTACAATTGGTAGAAGGAATGATAGATACATGTAGCAAATCGAGCAACGCATGTCGATATGCCCATGCCCTTCTTTATCTCTATGCGTGCAAGATCAGAATACATCAACTATCAAATTAATTCATTCATTATTCATTTTACACTTGCTGGATGGCTGACTGACTGACTGGCCCTGTTCATCTGTCTTCGCATATATGCAATCATTCATTCGCATCTTCCTACTCATCAATAGTCGTCATAGTTTGATTCATCTGATTGCAGTTTGCATTTGTTATTATCATATTAATACATGAATAACGTTTCCTAACACAATGCAAATTGACGAGACACTCAATACAGCGACACATTCAAGGCGTTAAAGTCACAGAGACTCCTATTCTTTAGTTAAAATTCAATACATAAAATAAACAAATTAAACAATTACTGATTTACTTGCGAAAATTGATTATTCAAGTAGACAAAACACTCAATACAATTGGCATTCTTTCTTGCATGGTCTGTTTAAATGTATTATTAGAGGTGTTAGTCTCTTTGACTTTAAAATTGAATTAAGTGCGATATATATATATAGTTATGGCGACTGGTTGACCGTTTTCGTTCGATGAAAATTTATGTGGTGCTGATTATAAATCTGCTGTCTTACAGCTCGTCCAACTTTCCTGAATCTCAGCTTGAATTTGAATGCGCTGCGATTGCAACAGCCATCAGGAAGTTCTAAATGTACGTTTCGGAAGTTTTATTCCACAATTTTGCGATTTATTTTCAGTAGATTTCTGATTTCATTTTTACATTTGATTTAGTTGAATTGTTTTGTTGTTTGTTTTTTATTTGATATAATTCTTTATTTTGAAGAATTTCTATCACTTATTTATTGGATGATATACTCTTATAGTTTCTCCAGCAAATCCGAAACTGTCATTACGGATGACCACTCTCCATGAAGAAATCCCTATTGCACGGAAGCACTCGTTAGATTTGATCGTCGACGAGATCACCGAGGAGGAGAAGGAATATGAAGGATCCGATGCCAAATCGGAGTTTTATGTACGTATGCCCTATCTAGGTTGTTTGCAGCAATAAAAATGCTTAACACGCCCTCGTTTCGGCTCTTATGTCATCTAGCACCGGAACAAATCTGCAAATCATCGACGCCGCACCATGCCAACGTCGCGCACCCTGGACTCTCTAATGGAGTACGCTCCGAAAACGAGCACGCCATCGGCGAACTCCAGCGGTTACGGATCGCAGGCCGTATCATCAACGAATCTCTCTAGCGAGGACTCTATGTCATGTAGAAGCATAAGCGTTGATCACACGCCTGATGCGGATATGCGTTCTGAACACACTCCCAATGAGGAAACATTGACAAATGTAATTTATCTTTTGATGGTTTGGCACATTTTTCACGACTATATTTTGCAGAAATTTAATGACAACTTGAAAATCATATCGGAGGAAAACAAACCGGAATCGGCGGAGGAAAATTCTGACGACAATGATTCAGCCATTAACGGTATGGACACAACTAACTCGGTGGGTGAGAAAACCGAGTCAGACACGCAGTCTGAAGGTAGCAATAATAGCAGTGTGACGCAAACGAATTTAACACCGGGAAAAGTAGTCCGCCGACGAAAGACAACTTCTAAGGGTCCGACTGTGCACCGCGCGTCCTTCCCACAGGGCCGTCCAACATTTACCGAGAGTAAATTTGCTCACGATGAGGGTATGGATAGCTCCACAGATAAACTAGAAGGTATTTTATATTAATCACATATTTGAAACATACTTTCATACGTTTAATTTCAGAAGAAAGTGATAATAATTACGGTTCCCGTCCTGATCTCAATAAGCTAGGTGATGTACCCGTACCTGAGTGGGTCGTACTTGGGGAAAGCGTCCTAATACGTCCGTATAACTCGTCCGGCGTTGTCGCCTATATCGGGTTGACTGAATTTGCTAATGGTACATGGGTGGGAGTCGAACTGGATGCACCCAAGGGTAAATACAATCAGTGGTTCATTAACTGTGCAAATATTAATGGTCAATGGGTGTTCTAGGTAAGAACGACGGAACGGTGCAAGGCATCAAATATTTCAGCTGCAAAGCCAAACACGGCATGTTTGTGCGCGCCGACAAGTTGATGTTAGACCGACGCGGTCGTGCAATGCGCCAATACAAAGCGCAAGCGGCGCAGGAAGCTGCCGCCGGCAACAATCACAGCCGATGTGCGTCGGCTAGAGGTCAGTTGAAGAACTGATATAATGGGAATGCAGTTATTCTTGATTGACTAACCCTCTTTTACGTTGTATATTCTGACGGGTAGTGATATTGCCGTGTGATTATTTTAACCAGCTAGAAGATAATTTGTTTTACATTAGTTTTGATTAGACTCCCGTTATATTAGTTTAGACTTCGCATGTGCAATTTCAAATGAGCGCCCTCATTTTTTATATTCGCACATTGTTAATGATTGTTTCTAGGTTATTACTTGCCGCGCTCCAGGTCTCGTGGTGATGGGTTGATATGTTACGCGGGTGTTCGACCATGCCCGAAAACCAAATACAGTCCTAATTAACACTAGTCCCCTCCATTGAAAAACCACCCTATTTAAATCTTAACTTTAGTATTAGGATGCATTTGTAATCGTTTTATTGCGGAATTGATTGCCAATTTATAGACGATTACCAGGTATGGTTAGTTGATTAGGTTCACCGTCCTGAGAAGTAACAAGTGCGTCTACATTCTCCTGAATTTCTATTTATATAAGCGTTATATATTCTCGATGTCCATTCAATTACATTCACATCTTTGGTGAAACTTAGTTTTATAACAAACAACAAAATGACGTGTAAACTGAGTAATAATATGCAAGTTTAGGTTCGGATGGACTAGACTTGTTATGTGTAAACCTATCTAAAATAGTAATTAAGGTTGATGGTACCATTGCATTTATTATAGAGCACTCATAAATCAAAGTTTAATTAGTTTTACGCAAATTGTACATTCCATATAAGAATGCAATGCTACGTTAGCACGTTTAAATATTCTAAGCAAATCTTAACACGCAACCTATAGCCTTTTCGCTAGGGATGAAAGGCTGAGACGACATGATGTAAATATGTTCTGTGATACTCGTTTTATTTCAATATTTGTTCACCTTTTTCACGATGAACGAAAGTAATGTCAGAACACAAATGAAGAAGATGCATGTAACCTTCCAACTTAATTTTTGCTGAACTAACAAAGCGGTCATATTTTTATACTTCAATACAATACCCTTGCAGAGCATAAGCAATAATATATGATTTGCTTCGATAATATTACTATACTTACATAATAAATAAGAGTTTGAGTGGAATTCAAGCACGCAAGCTAAAGTTCGTGCAACGCTAGCTCAATGAAATTCTTCTACTTAACACTATTAGTGAACACTACACCAGCCTGCACAACATTACAAGAACATAGGCAGTTTAGAAAAACTATTTAGTGATATAATAACATGCAGACACCAACTAGAAATTCACAGCATATAATATATTATAATAGTGTCGAAACTTGCTGCTTTTTGTTGTATCTGCAAATAGCGTAATTTATAGCATTAATCAAATCTTAAATGTAATTTGTAATGAAATCCAACAGACTAATGACACAAGCGCCAAACTAAAACAAAACAGCATTCCCTGTAAAGGTAAACATTTCCGTCTAACTATTCAATAATCATAGAAATGAAAGTACACAGGTACATAATATATTATTGAAGTGTAGGTATAAAGGATTGTGGTGCAATTTAACAGAGATGATTAAGGGAAATTGAACGTTGATAATATTGCCAAAAACCTATTACAACAATGAAACAAGAACATTGTTTGTATATAGATTTTGTGTAGTGATTACATCAGGTACATACATATATACATACACAATACTTATTGAAACTATTATCGAAACAGAGATGTAAGGACGTGCAACAATCTTCTTCAATAACGAAACATATTTTACTAATAAGCAATTTTAAATTAATTGTATTGTAATTAATATGACTAGTCCACAAGAAAATCGCTCAGAAATGTATTAAATATTCAGTTAAAAAGTTTAGTTGAAGAGTAAGTGTGGCCAACTAACACGAGAAGAAATCGCACTCTTAGTTAAGTAAACTAAATGGTTGTGTAGATAGAAATAATGTGTTTAATTGCTAGTGAGTAATAACGCATTTTTATTCACAAATTCTTTTTTTGACAGTGCATATGATAATTTAAATTATTTTCTGCAAGTTTTATGTATATATAATATTTGTTTGGTATTGTATATAACGGAATATTTGAGTGGTGATTTTATTTGGTCATCATTTTTATTATTCATCACCAAAAAAAACCAAGCGATAATCACAATAGAATATTATAAAAATACCAAATATGATTATACATTTAACGGACGAAACCCACACTTGGTATTATATATACAAGGATTTTAATTAATACTATAAACTTTTGTAAATTAATTGTAAATAACTAATTTAATTACTTTATCATTAATTCATAGTCAGTTTACAATCTTTGTTTGTTTACCATTTAACTAAGACAAGATAATACCCTATGAGTTTAAAGACATTATAACATTAAGTAAGAACACGCATTAGAGAAATTTAAGAATGCATTGATTGAAAGTAAAAAATTGATAAGGAGAATAAAGAATACAAATATCCAAGACCAATTGTAAGATGAAATCAATAGTATAGAAATTGCTGTGTTGGCTATAGGCGTCTACGTTTCTTTGTTTCAGTGTAATTTGGTTGAATTTTAATGCAATTGAAGTACGATGAGAGTTCCCTGACAATAAATTACACCCCGCCCCGGGAGCGATTTACCTTAAAGGCGCGTCGTAAAGCAAATGAAATGATAAGCGATGTAGACGGGCTGCCTATAGTGCACGTTGGGGAACGCCGGAAGTGAATGTATTCGCTGTATTTGCGCAAGGAAAGCAAGTAAGGATGAAGAGTGAAACTAATGAGCTCTTAAGGGATGTGAAGGAATCGCTGCGCGTTGCGCCACGATAATTAAACGCGGATTAATTACTTATGTTGCTTGCAAATCTGCTTTCATATGTTTTCATTATTATTAGCAATTGTTTATTAACATGAATTGGTTTTGATTTTTTGCCCATTTCACGTTTACTATTCAACACTGAACATAAATTTCTGATGATATGTCTCCTAAGAACTATAAACCAGTGTCTTTAAGATGCAAGGCAACGCAACAAAGTAGGTAATGCCTATAAAATGTTCAATTAAACTTTGCATTTTCGAATCAATAACGCACAATTTGCATATTAAGTGTAAGAAACATTCGAATAATTTCTATCTTTCATTGTTGTGCGCTTTAGTGGCGACATTTACGAGCATGCATAATGTGTTATCAACAAAAGAAGCATACACAACGTCAATAAAACAAGTGATTTGCTTGCAAATGTCTTGAGAAAAGTTTTCAACGTTTGCATAATTTTCAAAGAAGAATAAAAAATACAAAATCATAAATAACATCGCCTGCGAATTTTTCTTCCTGAAGCAGCGACAGGCGCCCAAGAGGAAGAAGAATTTGCAAGACAAAGGAACTCCTGAATTACTCAAGATAACACATGGCAAGTACTCTCTGGAAGGGCAAAGGAAGCCAAAGTAAAGCAAAGGAAACAAGTAAGTGGTAAAAAATGTTAGCCACTTACCGAGTAAGCTGTTGAATTATCTCGCAGCTATAAATAAAATGTGCTCGTGCATTCCTTGGCGGCGGCGTATGGCTGTAAGGGTGGAAAGCAGCGTCCCGACGCCGAATTCCCACCCTGAGCGGCGGCGCCGCACCAATGAGAAGACGCCGGCGTTGGGCCGCGGCTATGCAAGGGTTGGTTTGATAACAGGCACGTACCAATGGCGGCTGCGTAGCCATAGCGATTCACGGGCGCATCGCGATAACGATGCCTGGCTCTCCAGCACGAGTGCAAGATCCTGCTGCCGACAAACGGATGACTATCGTTTTCGTATCACTCAATCGCGCTTTTAGTGGAAATCGTGTGTTATTTAATCAACGGGTGCTAAAATGTTGCTGATCACCCACTAAACCGCGAGCAAAATTGTTGCTAAAGTTTCAGTTTTCAGTGAAAGTAACGCATGATGGAAAAACTAACACAGTTCGTCTCGAAATCGTTTTGTGTGGAGAATAATAACAGTATAGTGTCGTCCTTAGCCGATAGCAATGTCAAGAATGTCACATCGCCATCCCCTGTTATAAAAAGTGAAGAGCCATCGGAGGACTCCAAGCAAACTGAGATTAAACCCAGTCTGGAGGTAGAACAAGCGCATGAAAAACCACCTTTGGTCACTAAGCCAGCTGCCAAGAATTGGCTCATCTCCAACGACCCGGTGACACCAACGGGGACCTCGGCGTTGAGTTGTATTGACCTCAGCTTGAACCATCAGGCAAATGTCATTTACACCTCAAGCTTGATCTTGAACCAGACGCGCGGATGCGGCTTTGATCCGTCGCTGATGCTCGCATCGGGACCAGCGAAACACGAAGGATTTCTGGCGTCTTCCGCCGGAACGAATAAGCTCTGGTTTGAAAGCAATACTTTTAAAGCTGCTCCTTTACCTTCGCCAGGATCGCCCATCGAGTTATCCAAGAATGGATACAGATCTACATCTTCAAGTCCTATTGACTTAGAAGACTCCAAATCTTGCCCGGAGATTGTAATTGACGACAGAATTGAGGAACATGATAAACCCTTAAGAAGAACCACCGAGCGTGAGGTGGTTCCCGAAGACCGAAAATTATGTAAGTAAAGAACAATTTCAGTATAAATTCCAATTACCACGCTGCTTGTGGTCCTTAAAAAGTGTCATTTGGCAACGCAGCTATAATTTGAGAGAGTCGTTGCCAACTTTTACGAGTCATTTCCCCAACGCGCTCTAGGGGACGATATTATATTAAAATTATGTGGCGTAAATGTAAATTTTACAGTTTTTGATGACAACTAATTATCCTTAAAATTCCTGTAGAAGGAATACAGAGAATAGGATTGAATTGTATGAAGATATCTCAGCATTTCTGGAATAGAGGGTTAACACAAGAATACGCAATTACCTTAATTATTTTCTTATTACCTGTGCGCCAAGGTGATAGCCTATTACTTAAACTCCTACTGCTTGTGTATTCAATTTAATTTTCTCTCGCTGTACGAAGAAAAAGGCTTTAAGACTCTTCAAGTCGAAGGGTGCGAATTAGGCAACTTCATGTACGGAAATGTAATTAATTAGCGTGCATCGGATGGCTAAACGAGCATCTCTACCTTCCGTCTTCTCAAGAGGCAAGAAGTCTTTTAAGTAATTAGAAGGGCGTGTAGAAAAACGACGTCCAAGTGAAGGCAGTGAAGCAAAGCGTGTTAAATGGCGAGAAAGGGTTGACATCTTCCCTGGAGGATTAGCAATGAATATAAATTCTGTCTGGGAAGAGGCAAAAAATATATTAAGAATTTTTCAAAAGAAAGTGTATTCATGAAGGTATATCAGTGTAAGCGAGCGCACTGACTCAGATAACAACACAAATTCGATAACAAGTGTACTAACCGGGCACCCTTCAGCTCCCTACTGCATGGGTTCTACGGCGGCTCGGATTGATTGAAGCATCCCCAAGGGATGAATTAGTCAGGATACACATTCACTTGCCTTAACGCACAGGAGTCACAAACAAACAAAAACAAGTGAATTAAATTAAATTCAATTAAATAATCACTTGTGTTCTTGAAATTCTGATAAAATTTTTTAAACGAAAGCTCGATACTAATAAGAACAAATAGATATATAAAAAATGTGTTTATAAAGTTGCATACCCTCAAGAAACGCTCTCGATTCATTTAATTCCATTACGTTAATGGGGATACAAAATAGCCGGGGCTCTCAGTAAGTGTTAGTGAAAAGCTTCAACTCACACTCAATCCCATCCAATTGCAGATTGGACTGGTTTACTGGGGACAAACAGGGAACAAATGATATCAAGCTAATGATGCCTAGCGAACTGGCGAAAAGCTATACCTTCTTACATAACCTACAAAGATGTTCAATTAAAACAATTGATTAAATTGATAAATGACAAGTGAAAAGTCATGAACTAACGGGTTCTATTTTGAAATCTTGTTGAGGTCTAGGCTAACATGGCATGCACAGCACTGTTGTGCCAGCAACAAACAAAATAGCAGTGTTTGGTCAATTGCCGCGTCATGACGTAATGGACGTTATCAAATTATCATCGATTTGTATCGTCAGATCGGCTTTCTTGCCCGCCGTGAGACGGGATTGTGCTCTACGCCGACACTTCGGCGATAAATTCAAATATACGAAGCGAATTTGCACATGCTGGACGGCAACCAAGCGAGCATCATTCATACAAACTTGCGAGCTCCTGTGCTTGCGATTGCGACTGCGAGGGCAAATTGAATCAAACGTGTGCTTGTAGATGATGTCATACGCAAATGGCGTCAGTGTTTGCTCAGGCACTGGTAGCATGTGTACCAACGGAATACCATCAAACGAACTGGATAAAACTTATTGACGTGCAAATATGAGGGATGTGTAATTGCATTAACAAACAAACAAACCACTGCGCAAGCGTACACTATAGGACTGTGCAGATTAACACATGAATATTTTATGTGATATTAATAAGGAGATAAATCAGCGCTTTCAGTGCTTTTAATCAAATTAATGTGGCCAAGCGCTCTAATTCGCGCTCTAATCAAATGCAAATGTCCTCGCTGCTAAATTTGATTTAAATGCTTGCGCTTGCGCGACGTGTGCAAACGCAGAGGGTGAGCATAATTCTAACCCCACATTTGCAATTCCTACTCTTGAAGCAAATCAAAAACGTACTTGCGGAGGGCGCATATGGTGTTACATTATGCATACATCCGGCTTAACAACTAGCGTCCCCTATTATCTCCTAATGCGCAAGATTTAGCTTTTATAAGTTACAACTTGATGTACGTGAGTAAGTAATGAATGCATTTACAGTTGTAATAAATGAACACGCTGACTCGGACAATCAACTGAAGCACAATACTCCATCATCGATATCTGCGTCTGTCTCCGGCTCGACTGCGTCGACGACGACGTCCTCTGCGACGAGCGTGAGTAAATCCTCGACGAAACAGCGCCGCTCTCGCACCAACTTCACGCTGGAGCAGCTTAACGAACTCGAACGGCTCTTCGACGAGACGCATTATCCTGACGCATTCATGCGCGAAGAGCTCAGCCAGCGGTTGGGCCTCAGCGAGGCGCGCGTCCAGGTAACATCACTGCTCACTGTTTAATTTCATTCCTGCCGTCAAATGGCCGAAATATTGCGAAAGCGCAATAAAATGTAATGGGTGAAGGGGCTTTTTACGAGCGAATATTTCATGATTCTTAAACGCACAAATCATACTAAAACCAGGGGTAGTCAGGGGTGGATTTACACCGGCATGTTTAAGTTTATTTTATTTCTTAATACCGATACTAATGATGTTGTGGGTCGAGCCATCACCAAAGCGGGTCTCTTGCGAGCAAGATTAATGGCGCTGTCGTCTGGACTGACACGCGACAACACAAAACAATTTAACAAATTAAAGTGAAATCAAGCACAGTAGTTACTCAGTTATGGCTGGGTGAAGAAATCGCTGACATTTTTGCATTTACAGGTTTGGTTCCAAAATCGACGGGCCAAGTGCAGAAAGCACGAAAGTCAACTGCAAAAAGGTACCCGTTTCATTAATATTGCATGTAAAGTTGCATAATAGTCGAATAGTTGTAGAACAATAGCAGCACATAAATTCCAGTTAGTGCATTAAACTATTTAGCAGAGGTTCACGTAATTTGTTAGCGAAATGATCCTGGGACATGTAGACAACCCAGCAACCCTCATAATTTTAACGGCTATGAATATATCATGGAGTGTCTCCCCACTGGACGGCGGGCTTCCCTCTGCCAGCAACAAATCTGCGGCGAATAATCGAATTTATACGCGCGTTCATGTAAGACGGAGCAACGTAAAAAAGCGACTGCTTACGAAAAAACTTTTCAATCAAATCAAATAATTCCCCGCGGGAGCAATTTTACGCCGCTCAGTCATTCAAATGCTCTGCTCTGGCTGGTTGTCTTTCTTCACACCACGACGAGGGTCGAGGGCTCTTGGGGACACTAAATTACACTTAGTGCTCGCCCTGCACTCGACGCACATCAACACTGCACACACGCCACGCCACCCACCGCCATCTACCACTACATTTTGTACTCAAATTGTTCTTGCTATGCAGGTATGATGCTGAATAATCACAGCCCGCCGACGAGCACACCGTTGGAGCCCTGCAGGGTCGTGCCCTATATGAACGTACCAGCTCTCCGTGGCCTCCAGTTGCCCTCCTCTGCAGTGGCTCTCAGCGCCTACGATCGGCTTGGATCTCTGGCCGCATTTCCGCCGTCGGGTACGCCGTTTTCCGCCTTCGACTCGGCATTCATATCCGCTGCACATCAGGTAATTGTTAGAATGTCACAACCATTGTGTCTGTGGTTGGTAATTTGTAGTTTATGTGTTCTGCTGCAGTACGCAGCTGCTGCAGTGTCAGTGGGCAGCGGCTCGGCGGCGGCCACGGCGGCAGCGAGCATCATTTGCCACCCGCAGTACCCGCTTGGACTCGCCGCGCTGGCGGCGGCGCACAAAAACTCCAGCATTGCCGACCTGCGACTGAAAGCACGCAAGCACGCCGAAGCGCTCGGTCTCACCCCTCGCGAAAAGTCTGCATAATTATCTATTCCACCCCCGCCGCCATCACCATTTGCTTCACCGCCATTTGTTGTTTATTTCATGCGCCAATCGATGAATATGCCATGTAAATATTACCTAACCTCAATGTTATCTCACGAAGAAGGTCAAACATCAGTTTCTTCATCTTCTCCAGGCGCATTTCTACATCTGTAGAAGAGAGTCGTAAGTCACGCAGTCAACTTAATGATGATGAATTGCTCTTTATCAAAATCTTCGTCGCAATTGCCGGTTATAAACGATTTGCTAATTAGTATTTTTAATTAGTTTTTAATGTTTGATTACGTCAAGCATCATTACTACTAGAAAAACATAACAGATTTTACTTAATCAAGAAACAAAACAAACAGGAATGCTGGTATGTGTATTAATTGTAAATAAAACGTAGTGTAGTTGATTATTATTAATAATTAAGCATCTACATCGTACCGATATAACAATAATTAATTATAAATAAATAATCAAACCGATATGCGTCAAATTATGATCTGTAATGATCCATAAGTATCGAGAAAAGCCTTCGCTTTTCACACAAAATCGCAGTGGACAGTAATATATTAGTTTGTGGTTTTTCCGATAGAAGGCGACATGATGTGGCAACACATGCATCATCCGAATTGAAGATGATTGACAAGCGTGGTTCATGGTACGGTCATTCCTCAACGTCGAGATATGCAACAAACACAACAAGTGCACCGAGAGCAGAGAAAGAAAAGACGAAAAACGCAGAGAGCTGTCGCTCGCAATTACGCGTTGTTCTTCTGCTGATTGGACCTAACTCGATTAGTGGCTTGCTCCTAACTGCATTTACAAACAAGGGGACGCACTGCCCTCTGTCGCATTGCGTTCTGTCGTTTGTTTTGATTTCCGCCTTCTAACTTTCATCCCGACTCTTCAGAATTTCAGAATAGATATTTCAGAATAGATTCTCTCTTCGGCAGCGAAATGAGATGCATGTGAATGCGCTTGCTGACAGAGAATTATGTAACGGCCATTACTCGGCGATATTCGAGTGGAATTTTTGGAAGATTTGTGCGTTTATCGCTGTGATCTTCAATTCCTTTATGTTTCTCGCAAGCTAATTGATTTGATCTCCTAAACGATGTTCTAATCGTAATTTATTGCCAATTACCAGAAAACTAAGTGCGTCCACTTCGTCTCCACTCGCAGCGATTGAATATCACTAAATTCTAATCGAATTCAAGCACAGCCAGTCAGTGGATCAGAAACTAGCCATTGCACCAAGAGGAGAATAATTGAAATTTATTGACTGGACAATCTAATTCTTTTATTTTTTTGGTTTCAGGAAAGCAGAACACAGCAAAGATGGAAGAATAAAAATAGAAGCAATATTTACATTTTTGTTTATGCCGTTGGCAACATGGAAGAATCTCACGACGGTGCTCGCTTGCATACTTAAATAGCTGCTCAGTTCTGCATATTTCTGCATTCAATTCGAAAAATCATGCCTTGCCATATACCTTTCCATAACGTAAACTCATAAATATTCTATATACATTTTACAAACTGCAATTGTGAGGTTATGTTTCCTGCAAGGATAACAGCTTTTTGTTACAATTTCAAAAATAATTCATCAAAACAAATTCAAGTGATGCTTAAAACTTCAAAATCGTGACAAAAATGATATGACGATGTGGTTTCTTAAGATTTAAGATACACCAAGTATAAGTAAATGCATTCACGTCGCAATGCACGATTAAAGAGACCCCCACCGACGTGTATGTGCAATGGCATCAATTGCATCCTGTAAGCGCAAATGTAAGCATAAGACGAAGACGAAGACGCACCTCGTGTTGTTCCCCGAGGAGCATCGATGATGCCCTTGTCCTATTATCATAGACCCGCAGCCTTTGATCGCGCACATCATCAATGATGCTTGATGCTCCCTTGTGAGGCGACATGACATGCCGATGCCGATGCAAGTTGCAAACTGTCTTCTTCTTCGGCCGCGCAACATTCTTCTTCTGAATCCAATATAAATATATTACACTTATATAAATAGAAAACTATAAAGTTGTATTTTATTGCTGGGTTCGTGTGTTGCTGCGACTGGCAATGGTGTTGGCGCTTGCGCTTGCGCATTCGCTGGAGGCTACAAATGCAAAACGCCATAAAGAATATAAAAGATAAAACATATTGGATTGCATATACACCTAACGACCGCGAGCATGATTGTGCTGCCTTTTTTGGAATCCATTCGAAATAACGTCAAACGTTTTGCTGCTTCTACCTGAGAAGACAAAACCAACCAACAATTTCAAATATTTCTAAACATCTGTTAGGACATTCCTAACCTTTCTACCTTTCATCCGAGTGATTAATCTTGATTGACAAGCTGATATGGACTTGAAACAAGTCCGAAATCAAATGCACAAATACATTTCATCTTTATCGAGAGGAAAGTAGATCACTCTTGAAATCTTCAATGTGATATGATAATATGTCAGCTGGCTGCAGAGGTAAGCCTATCACCTGAAGCAAACTGTCTTGGAGAATGCGCCTCACCTTGTGCGTGCTTTGCACACAGTCTGACTGAATTCCCTTCCAGATCAAGCACAACATGGGCGCAAGCGCAAACGCAATCCCCTGCAAGTCATCTCTGTCTTCATCATACAGATCTCCGAGGAGAACAGGTATCTACAGAGAACGCTTTCTTGAAGGTAGAAAGCTAAAGCTGAACTCATACCAGGCATACTGCAGGAGCATTCAAGCAGTCAGTCAGTCAGCGAGCGAGTGTTTGAGCGCGGTGTTCGTCATATACACACTGAGTGAACAAATCAAGTGAAGTGTTGCTGTACCGTTAAAGCCTGTCGGTGCCTCTCTTAGTATCTAAAAACCAAGTGCGAAATGTTCAGCTGACAAAGCATGATGGTTGTGACACAACGCATGAGGGTGAACCATCTGCAACGGATACCTTCATCCTGTGGGACTGCCTTCCAACGAGATATTTAAGGTTAGGATAGTTGACAAACGTACTTAACCTCTG
>NBZA01002797.1:27094-40677 GCA_003054995.1 Aleochara bilineata
GCAAGTGCTTTTGGGGCACCAGCAACCACTCAAGTATCTAGTTTTGGCCCCGCGCCCAATGCAAACCCGTTCGGCGCTGCGAAAACGTCTACCCCCGCTTTACCTTTCGGGGGACCATCCTCCTCAGGAACGAGCGCTTTTGGCGCGGTACAGCCTCAAATGAATAGCAGCTTCGCGTTCAGCCAACCGACCACTGGAAATTCGATGCCTTTTGGGAACTCCAACGCGAATTCCACGTTTACATTCGGCGGCAACAACCCTCCAGCTTTTGGAAGTGCACCAGCGATGCCTTCCGCCAGCAGCAGCGCGTTCAACTTTACGGGCAATCAACCGACGCCTGCCCCTGGGTTTGGCGGAGGGTTTGGTGCCCCCCAACAACCGGGAATGTTCAGCATTGGAGCTGGGTCTACTACTTCGGGCAAGCGCGTTCTGCGAGCAAAACGCCGCACTTAAATCTACTTTAAAATTATTGCCTGTATGAACAAACATCTATTACTACATTTATATTAATTATTTCTTCTAATTATGGGGTAGTTTTCAAGGGGAGTTTAGGTTACTCCTGAGGCGAGTACGTCCTCAGGGTGGTTTTGTTCTGGAAATTAATTGAATTCATGTATTATTTCTTTCGATACATGTGCCAATGGATTTCTGCAAATTGTGATATGTGACGCTAGCATGATTAATTGTTCATAAAACTTAGGGATTTTTTATATATATTTGCAGTGTACACACTCATTAAAATGTGATATTATGATTATTCATGCTTGCAGACGCATACGGCACTAAATCTAGTGTTAAATTAATAAATTTATGATTAATATTTACATTTCTATGTATTTTTAGTAGTTTTGAATATTCCACACTCTTGATTCGTGTATATCCGTAATGATCGTGCTTTGTCGTGAATTTGGCGCATGCGCTATGCCATTCTCAAACTTCAAGTTACGACAACGTGGTGTTTCACTCTAAATGCAAAGGATAGACAATGACGGAGAGAGGGACGTATGCAGCTTCGCTTGACATTTATAAAACGGAATCATAAAGCAAGCTGAGCATCGTCGAGCGGATAACAACTGAAACAACAGGACGGAAGTTAACATCTCGGAGGTAGCGGAGTGACAACATCTTTTCCACCGGGCCCTAACACCATGGCTGAACCGGAACAAGCGCCAGAACAACAAGCAAAGGCGACCGTGCAGAAGCAGATAATCGGTGAGAGAAAATTTCATTTATTTTGCGGCATTTTCCCAGGCACATGGCCGGCATGCTCGTGCTCGCTGTCGGCGAATGATGCTCGCGTACGACGTCCATTTTCTTTTCAAACACATGGTTGCATTCGCGTGTTTTCAACCGCTTTTATCCAGAGCGAATGCATAATGTATGGTTTGATATCACCTCCAGAAAATGCCGGCCACGATGGGCGCAAAGTCCTATTGGAAAGCGGAGTAATTGCATGTACAAATGCACCGGGCGAAAGGTGCGTGAATGCAGGGGAATTGCACAGCGGCGGCCATTCATCATGCTGCTATACATTTTTTGATAAACGAAATGATTCGCATATTTCTGTACATGTCATATGTGTGCATTGTTATTCGGCATGCGTACAAATGTATTCAACATCGAGCATGCATGGCCAACACGCGGTTATTGGTTAATTAGTAAAAAGCACATTTTATGCTTGGGATGCCGGGCATCAGCAATCGCGAGAGCATTACTTCCTTGTTGAACAATCAGCGGCCGGCCTACACACGCTTCTCGTATATTTCTATTTCGGTCCGTTTATTTGTGGTATGATCACTACTACTCCCGTTTTAAAATAATCTGAGACATTCGACCCGGTTAATAGATGAGCTAATAAACGCCTATCTTGTCTCTGAACCTAATTTTTCATCTGCTATTTGGTTTTCCTGATTACAGCAAGCAAGGTAACCGGCACGGTGAAATGGTTTAACGTAAAAAGTGGATATGGATTTATAAATAGGTAAAAAGTTTTAAAAGCTTAACGTTGCTGGCATGCCTTAAATAATTTGCTTTTATGTTTCAGAAATGACACCAAGGAGGATGTTTTTGTACATCAAGTAAGTTTAGCTTGCAAATATTTTCGTATTAATTTGATAAGCAAACGGTAGCAGTGGCGACGTTGTTAATGCAAATGTTTTTGTACAGTAATTCTTATCTAAGCAAACTTAAAGTGAGATTTTTGCTGAAGCATGCATTTATTGGTCTGTTTACTCAATACTTTCTCTAACGAGTTGCATTTGCAAGTTACGTCTGTTATCTGAGCACGCTCCTTAGATCCATTTCCGAAATCTCTAGGAAATGCTTGAGTCATAAGCGTGCAATAGAATGGTACCTCCATCAGGCAGCAAGTGTCATTTTGACAGTGGATTTGTATGCCATGCTTGATGCAAGTTCATGAGTTGTCTGTTGGGGAACATTTTCAATATATACTTGAGTTATCAATGTAAACTTAGTTGTCACGACAGTGCACAAGATGATAACATGTTATCGTTGTTTGTTATTCCTAGTCTGCCATCACTAAGAACAACCCCAAGAAAGCGGTGCGTTCGGTTGGCGATGGGGAAGTAGTAGAGTTCAATGTCGTCGTTGGGGAGAAAGGCAACGAGGCGGCGAACGTGACTGGCCCTGACGGCGAGGCGGTGCGCGGATCTCCGTACGCCGCTGATCGTCGTCGCGGGTACAGACAGTGGTATTACCCACGCGGCCGAGGCGCTCGCGGCAGAGGACAGGGACGCCCGCGAGATAGCCAAGGTAACATCGAAGACATGATGGGTAACGAATCGGCACAATCTCTCTAGCACGCTGAGTGCCTATGCGTACTGATGGTTTGTTTTCGCAGGCGAGGGCAAAGATGGGTCTGGCTCGGGCGGTGATGGGCAGGAGAGCGGCCCGCCGCGCAGGTTCCGTCCAAGACGCGGCCGTGGCGGCTACGGATCCTACTATCGTGGGCCGTATCGCGGCGGGCCCGGCCAGGGCGGCGTCGACGAGGAGCACGGCGGTGATGGCGAGAATGCTCGCGGTCGCGGCGGACCCCCAAGGCGCTTCTTCCGCAGAAACTATCGTGGTGGTCGTGGAGGCGGCCGACGACCACGCTCGCAGGACGGCCAGGCAGAACAAAGTGGTGAAGAGGGACCTCGTGGACCACCGCGCATCCGCTTCCGTAGACGCGGTGGTGCACGTTCTCGTGGCGAAAACTCACAGTCTGAGTCTGTCAATAAGGTAAAGGTGCGTGTCATTGTATTATGACATTTTTTTTGCTTATTACTTCATAGTTTAAAGAATGATTGGTCTTTGGTTATCTTTAAACCTTAACTATTCTCAAATTAGTTGTAGTTTTTTCACCTTTCTTTGTTGATATTTTTGTATTCTCTATCTATTTTCTATCTTTTTGTTTATTTGTAGGCTGAAAATGCAAGTGGGCAAGCTAAAGTTGAAGTGAGTACCCTGTAATGTCGCACATTTGTAGTACCACCTTTTCTTTTTAATTTTCTAGGAGAGTCAACCTGTGCAGAACACTACAACTGAGAGCACAGCCTAATTGGCTGCTAACAGCAAACAACAACAACAGATAACAGCAACAAGTAAACACAAACCATAACTATAATCAGCGTATGTTTACAACAAAAAAACCAACTTATTAGTGCGTGAGTTTTAATAATATAAAAGCAGACAAAAAGGCATTTCAAAAGCGAGATTAAATGAAGTATGTAGACAGTCAATTCAGAAGCAATTGTTCGGTTCGTCGTGCATGTTTGGTGCTTGCGCACTGGCAGAGCCAATCATAGAGTAAATCTGTGAAGATTTCGCATTCGTTCGCGATGTTTGAATAAAAAATTAAACATTTTTGATACTTTTTATATACATAACATATATATATTTCTTAATGACGGAATTTTCTAGAAAAATAAATATATAACAAAAAAGAAAATCATTTGTACGCGATGCGGGGTCTTCATCGGTGGGCTTGACTCGCATGTACGGTGCATTGAATCACATTGTAAGTAACATTTTCGCCATGTCGCGTCGCGTTATCATCCTCAATGATCGAACGTACGTTTTCTAATTTGCTCGCGTGTCTTTTGAATGTGTAAAGAAGATGATTAACTAACTTAACGTCTTTGAAATGTCTTGTGACCTTACGTCTCGCTGCGATTGATTTCTTATAACCAAACTTAAAAACAATGAGAAAATGCAACGGTTTGAAGTAACAACTATCACCTACTTTGAATCGGTGTAGCCCAAAAAAATGCTATGTTGAACACCTAATTTCTGAAATGCCCTTTTCTCGCGTCCGCGTAGAAAAGCAGGTACATAATAATAATACTTTATACAATTTAAAAACACAAAAAAAGACGAAAAATGTTCAAAATTGCGAATAGGCCACCGGCGCCAGCCGCTGTGTTCTCGCAACAGTTGCTAAACTGATTTCTTTTATTTATTTATTTGGATTGCAATAGGAGTTTGATTATTTTGTTTTGTTTCGAGATCAACTGAATTACACATTTGATTTAACGCTAATTGTGTTATTAACATACGCGTCTTGGTATAACAGTACACAAATTTAAGTTGTAACTTGCACTTAAACATGATTTTTTTTGTTTCTTTCTTTTGATAATTGTAACTGTTGTAATAATAAATGGTCTATTCCAAAATAACTTGGGATTTATTGAGATAATAGGATAATTTCGGGGTCTAAAGGGGTGTATGTTCGCGTCCAATGTTTGTATCGACTTTTCCAAGGATATTCTGGAATCTTTTTAGTTTAATTATTTTGTATGGGCTCTGTGGTGGCGGTCTAATGTTTTTTCTGATTGATCTGCGTGATATTTTCTCCTTCTTAGTCTTTTGTCCCCTGTAGACTTCGTCATGTTTTTGTTGGTTTTCCCTCAACCATTGGCGTTTGTAGTCTTCGTGTAGTAGTTTATACATGATGCCCTCGCCCTCTTCTTTCTGCATTAATGGCTGCTTGTGCTAGTTATTCCTTAATAAGAGATAAGTAACTCACCAATTCATAGGATGGTATATACCGCGTGACTGTAGGTTCAGGAGGAAAGTAGTAGATGGGCAAGTTATCCTTGGGATAAAATGGCTTCGGGGGCTCCCACCTAAGTTTGTCTTCTGGAGTGGGAACTCTTTCTTTGTTTGCACCCATTAAAATGCTCTTTTCCAACCCTCTGATCCGTGCCTAACACCACCCAATTACAATTTAATGTCATTACTGACATATTTAATATTTATTTAATAATTGGTTTTTGTTTTATGAGTTAGGCTAGAAATTTAGTCGAAAATTATTCAACTCTTAATAAGATTGGAGTCCAACAAGGGTGATGCAAGATCTAGAGACATTCTAACAGCTTTACTTTATTTAGAAGACAGTAGTGTAAGTTGTTTAAAATTATTGAAAGTCACACGTAGTGTACCTGTTCCAACATGTGTATGATAAGAACACTACGTGGCTTAGTGTGGAGAGCGCTTGTTCGTAAAGCGTAGAGTGCCGGGTTCGAATCCCGGCAGTGGCTGAGACTCTTTTGGGATATATGCTAGGATGCTAAAATTTGAATTGGCCGCCTAAGTTACAGATCTCTAAGAGTAAACTCAGTTGCAAGTTTAGAGATGGCGACAGCGCTCCCAGTGTAATGGTAACGAAAATCGGGAATGGGAGTCAGTCTTGATCGAGCTGCGAAACTGAACGGTCACGACTCGACGGGGAGGGCGGGCTAAAACCCAAGATCAATCTTAAACTAGCTAGATACTTAAAATTAAAAAATGAACTTTGGACTTCTTTAAACTTAAATTCTGTCACTTCTGTTGGTTTCTGTGCCATGGTAACCATCAGTTACCAATTACTCGCACTTGAAACTTACAGAAATCTTTTGGACAAGCCTGGGATTCGAACCCAGGACTCTTCGCACCACAGTCGGTCACTCTACCAACTGAGCTACGAAGCCAGCTGCTTACACCTGTCTTATTCTAATGCAAAACTGTTGTATGTAATATAAATTTAACAAGTGGATATAAGCATAGGTTTTACAAGCATCACTTTTATTTATTTGTTACAGATATTATATATTTAAGATTTATGTTTCGATCGTCTGTGCAAGTTTGTATCAACTTTGGCTGGTATATTTTGGAACCTGAAACGCGATATTAATAAGTGACTGCATGTTTAGTTATCCCTAATTATCACCCACCGTTTGAGTACAATAACTGGATCTGCAGGTCGTGGGGCTTTTACCTTCTTGACGATTCTTCTCTGGACCCAACCTGTGTAGGCCCTGCGTCCATATAGAAGCCGATACCCTTTATCGCGCTGCTCAAACCACTCGCGCATGTAATAATTCGACATTAATTTTGGCATTTCTGCTGGTAACTGTAAACATAGACATTAAACCCCATGCCCTATCATCTTTCTTACCAAGTATGGTCCCTTACATATACGGAACTTGGAACAAAAGGCTTCTTTCTACCGAGAGTCGCCTGCGAAGACATTATCTGATTCTTGGGTGGAATCAGCTCTGCTTTTGTCCATGTTTCAAGCCCGCCGTCCATACGTACAGGCATTGCTGCTATAGAATATCTTGAATAATCAATATAATGATGTGTCTAATGAATCGGAATGAAATAATAATAATAACGTCAGTGTCAGCCCCTGCCAATAAAAACAATAATAAACAAGAGCAATCGTAATAGATATTCTTTGCACAACATTTATTAAAACGTTTTTCATTTGTTTTAGATCTAGTAGCAATTTCCTACGTTTCGTAATATATAAATTTAATTTACATAATAATTATGAGTGTTATTGTATAATAATTGTAATATTGGAACGTATTGGTTGGTTGTTGGTTCACTATCATCCCCTCTTCTCATTGCTTTACTTTACTTTTCTTGCCGTAGAAACTTTTAAAGTCTCACTGCATTCCGCGCGATAATAATTAACTAGAATTATATCGTTTTATAAATATATAATAATAATTGTTTATGTATCATCATTATAAGGTATAATTTAATTTACCGACGGTTTTTAATATATATTTTGCTATAATACTTTCTTTCTAATAAAGAAATCGCAGATGCGACTGATGCGATTTGTCAGGCGCACAAATAAATTTTTTACAACTTAAACCAACAATAAGACTGACCCAATACTTTTCTAATTCCTACTTAACAACTACTAGTAGTACCTCAAAAACTCTCCTAAAACATTGTTAGAATTCATTCAAATTGCACTTGTCTTTAGTTTCTTTCGTTTTCTGTTTGATTTTCAGATAAGCAACGGTTAATCATTGCATTTGCATATAAATTCTATAACAAAAGAACAATATAGGCCACCCATGAGACGCGCATCACTCGCATCGGCTGCTAATCGGCGACAACCGTCTTAGGAATTTATTTAATTCAATAACTTAGCATCATATTCGTTCATAATTTAGATTAGTATATGGGAGTCTATATACAGTTGTGTCCTTGCTGGTTTCTTTGCCAAACTCAAGCACCTATTGTTCTAAAATTGATGAATTTGCTCATAAGCAGCCTGTACCTATGCAGATACTGTCTCCACAATGGATTTCTTAATAATCTCGCCAAAATTTTCATTCTCGATGTCGTCCTCTGGCGACGTTCGTCGTTCATTCTCAGACAAAGAGTTGGTCACAACTTGTTCGTCCCTCGTGAGAGTAGTTGTTGAAAAGTGCTCATCAAAAGAAGCATAGGACACGTTGGTCGTTGGCGTGGTAGAATACCGCGCGTTCAGAAGATCAGAGAAAGACTCGATCGACTTGTTATTGGCCCCAACCGTATTCAGATTCGTGTACTGCTGCGGCTCCTTGTCGCTGATGCTGAATTGATTCTGATCCTGCTCATGTTCGGCGTGGAAGTGCTCAAAATCTCCAAAACTAGTAGCACTACAAGAGCCAGCGCTGGTGTGTTTGATATTAATATTAATCGGCGGTGTGTTGGTCACTTCCGAACTCGAATGCGCATTTGGCGTTGGATTCGGAGTCGGATTACTGACGGCGAACTCCTGCGGGTAGAGTTGGTACGGATTGAAAACCGGATTAAAGTCGTTGAAGCCGACGTATGCGCCCTGGTGTTGGTATTGATTTGCCGGCGTCGGAGTCGGCGTGGGTGTGGGTGTGTAGGGATTCGCACCGGCCGGATAGCTGATGACCTCAGACGAGGCGCCGAAGTGGAAATTAGGCTGAGGTATGCCCACTGCCACTGGAAAATGCTGCTGTTGATGGTGATGATGTTTGGTATCGCGGTCATCCTGGTAGCAATCCTCTCGAAACGTGTACAGGTCTAAAGAATCCTCGCGCGTAGGCAGGTATCCTTGCTGCAGATGCTGACCTCCTGGACCTTCGCCCGGCGCACCGTAATGCAGATTCGTGAACGTTCCATTATGCTGCGAGCTGAGCAGACTGGCATTGTACTTCTGATGATGATGTGGGTTGGTTGCTGTGGGCGAAGAAGAGTAATGATGATGATGCTTCGACTGGTCAAGTTGGTCCTGTTTACTACAATTGTAAGGGGATACCAAGCGTTCATTGTCCATCCACTTCTTGGTATCAGTATCCTCATCGGTCTTGTGCTTTTTCTCCAGTTCAAGTCGCATTAGGGTATGGATAAAGTGCGTGCGTACACGTACAGGATTGAATTCGATGCGACCGGAGGAATTTCCGCAGTTATCCCGTGAGCAACCACAAGGGAAGTTAAGTCGGTCTACTTGACACTTAATGCCTGCCTGACTGCACGAGCAGGTGTCCGGATCGCAGTATCCTTTACATCCGCACCCACAGAACTCTCTGGAAGTGCGGATATCCCTGCATTCATCCTTCTCATACGCATCTATCTTTCTTACACCTGCAGCCCGCAGTAATGCTCTGCGTTGACGTGTAGGCACAGGCTGCAAGAAGTAATAATTATCAAGATCTAACTCCGACTCTGAAATGTCCGAAGGTTCCTCTTCACTGTCGCTGTCATCACTGGAAGATGCAAGACCGGCGCCACCTGTTACCTGCCGTTCGGACCGCAACTGCTGAAGAAGCTGCCTATGAATGCGCCGTTGTTCAATTGCATGTTCTGCAATTGAAAACTTTCTGGTGTACGAATGCTGCGAGCCCATGCCTAGCGTCGACCCCCCTTGAGAGGGCACGCACGTAAATCCCTGCGTCCTCGGGAAATAATATACTGTAACGCTGTCAAATGTAATTCCACGTTTTTTCTTGCATTGGGGCTCTTCCTCAACCCCAACTCCAGCTTCCAAAAGCTTTCGCTTCAGGCTACTTTTCGTTGGGATTTTGACTCTTGCTTCGTCCAAGATGGCGCCGATATCGCTCTCCAACTTGGAAGCGTGCACCAGGGATATTTCATCAACCTTATCCACTTCAGAAGAATGCTGCGAAGATGTCGTGGTTGTTTCTTGGATCCTGTCTAAGAACGACGTTTCGCTGTCGCTTTCCCCCAGGGCTGAACTTGAAGACACCGCCAGGGTGTCACTGGATGGTCGCTCGTCGCATAACTCAAGCCCCAAGCCCGAATCTGACCCGTCACTGCGGTCATGGGGCTCCTCGCTCCCCATTTCCTCCAAGGGAAGACTCTCAGTTGCTGAATCTTCCCCGTCGATGCCGATACTAATGCCCAGCAGGTCGTCGTTTGATTGTTGCTCTACTTTAGAATGTTTTAGATCATCGGTGTAATCGGTGTTTGTACTTGTACTTTGTGCCAATGCGAGCGCCAGTGCCAGCGAAGAATGTGCTGGTTCTTGATCTTCTACTAGTTGATGTGCTTGTGACTTTGTTGTCGCGTTATCAATGATTTCATTCAACATTGCGCTGGCTATGCTCGCGCTTGAGCTTTCTTCTGTGGGCGCCGCAGATGACACCGTTGGCGAAGACGGAGTTGAAGTGGAACTGCTGAGACCCATGTCGGCGTTGGTTTGCTGTTGCTCTTGAAGAAAGCGTTCGGACTCCGAAACAAATGTCTGGATGTCCGTTGTCTCCGCCGACATATTGTTCTAGAATAGACAACAATACCATTACGATTACTCCATGGGCAAAAGCAGTGAATTTGTGAATGTGTGTTATAGGTGAGTGGAGTTCTTGAAGTGTGAAAGTTGCTTGCGCTGGCTGTTGCTGAGTTGTGTTGTGTTTATGTGGTATGAGTAACGCATATTTGTAGAGATGGTCACGATTTGTATGTATGTAATAAGCGAAGTGAAGCACAACAGTACTCTCAAGAGCACAACGTGAACGTAAACGCGCAAAGTTTTATTCGAGCGCGTGCAGACGCAGTTTGAATACAGATCAGGTAATGGCCAGCCAGTGGTCACCAGGATAGGTCAACACCATCCAAAACTCAGAAGCAACAAGACAGGTGAAACTAGAACTATGCAGTTGAGTAGACTAAATATTAATCATTTGTAATTACATCGGGCGCGATGAAACTGTAATTACTGTAATGATAACAGCAGTCCACAGTCTGATGGGATATGCAAGTGAACAAAATTTTCATTTCGGCAGAGAGCACTGCAGTTGCAAAAGCACAGCAGCATGCATGCTATTTGTTCGTTTAGCCACAGCCAGAAGCAGGAGCAGGACTAGGGATTCGATTGATCATTAATTCATTTCTATTTGCGCATTTCTGTTCGCGTTTGGACGTTTGCTCTGCTCTGTACGCATACCGAATGATCATTTTTCATCATTTTTTGTACAGCATGTACTGCGCATTTGATTGAAGAAACAAACAAATGAACAAATACTGTACATTTGTACTTGAAGCACATATTGAGAATCTAGGTACGTAATCTAATTGGAAGAAGAGTTGCATAATAATCCACTCCATTGGTTGATCAGTGTAAACTGAAGCAGTGTTGTGTTGCTATTTCTGCATTTATTTACATTATTGCGTGCCACTTCAAGCATCGCAAGCACAAGCGCACCCTGTATTCCCGGTATATTTATACGTAGTATAGTATGTGGCGTTGGATATAAATTGTGCGAGGAGTGCTGCTAGGCTGTGAGCTCATTCGCTTGCGCTTGCTTCGTTCGTTCGTTATTCATGACACACAAAAGCGTCCTTGGCTTCTGGCAAAATCATATTATAAACAAGCGTATTACTTGTAACACTATTTTGTTGTTTCTGTTGTTACGTCCATTTTGACTACAAGAAAATTGATCCGTACTACAAATCCTTCCTGTTGTGTTTAAAAATTTAAAGTTTTTAGAAAACTGTATGCTTTGATTTCAATCGTAAGAAACAGAGAGCGCCACGAGCAGTGTGTCACAACTTGCCAATTAAATTCAAAATTATTCATGCAATATTGTAAGACAGCTCTTGAAATGGTTGTTTACTGATACAATTATCGACTTATCAGGCGCATTTATAAAGTCCACTTGAGGAGACCCTAGTGATCTCATCCGATCCGAGGCGAAAACAAATCACAAACGGGCAGTAGGCTATCAATTAATCCAATCCAAGCAAGTTGGATGCCGGCGCCGGCAATTAGGTGAATACTGAAGATTCACTCACTTCCTCCCACATTTCTATTGGCATCCTGTGTTTCGCTTCACTTCGCTTCGGGGATTATCATTATAATCGAATAAATATTTACTTGTCATGGCTGTATAGTTGCAACATGCGCACGAGTACCTAATCCCGGCCGTCCTTTCCTGTCTAGTTTATTAGAAGCAATGCATATAAATTTTTCGCAAGTACGAGGCACAACAAGTTCCTGTTCTGTTCAGTTCTGACCAGAGCGCAAGCGTACTTGAAGAGAAGCCAAGCGGCTTGGTTTGGCTCTGTCTTTGCTCCTACGTGAGAGAGCGAGCGAGTAAAGGAACGAACAACCAAGCTGGACTCAGACTCGTTTGTATTTCATTCGATTGTTGTGTGCGCAAGCAGTCGACACTGACTTGTTCGCTGCAGAGGCGACCGCACTGTAGAATAGAATGCTCGGATTGCCTGTATAGATGGATATTGTTGTGCGTCCTACGACCGACCGTGTGTTACGTGCCGTACGAAGCGCGCGAATATTCAAATGACGACATCGCAAACTCAAACTCACTCTTAGCCCAGGAATCAGAATCATCCACTGATGATTTTTCTCCCCACAACACCATTGCTTTTACATCCTCTCCTTCCCATTAAATATTTGAAAACTATTTTGTGTTTGACAAAGTTTACTTACAATTTTGTTTTTGTTTGTTTAAATGTTGATATCTATTCCTTTTCCTTGGCACACTCTGAATTTGTCCGAGAATACACACATTTTCTAGTAGTAGTATCGTCGTCTGTTAGTATGCTATGCTGTTGAATGCATGCACACTTCACTCTACTCTCTCTTTGAACTGTGCGGTGCGATGCGATGCTATGCAATGCGGTGTGTTGTGTGGGTACAAACTCACTCACTCAGCTCACTGTACTGCTCTGCGCTGCGCTGCATGCGGAGTCGTTTTCGCCAAGCCAGCATCAACAGCCGACTGGCGTGCGCTAGGTTGAACCGACCGAGGCTACCAGCCACCAAGCAAGCTGCCGAGCGTCAGCGGCGTTTTGTCACTGTACCAAGCGCAAACCTAGCAAAGCAGGCTTGAGTATGTCGAACACACGAGCACAGCCGACCGAGCGAGTGTTCCGAGGCACGAGTGCAGAGGCCTCGCTGCCTTTGCATTCACTAGGCCAGAGATTCCAAAACTGTGGGTCGCGGTCGGGTATTGCTGCAACGGCAAGATTGAGAGTTTGGAAGCCCCTGTCTTAGTTGGTGGGTTTGGTTCTATATAGAGTCGCAAAACTAGCCTGAGGTTAGCATTTCCGTTCGAAGGTAAGAATTTTACCTCGCGCGCTATCATCTTCTGCAAAAATCTAATTGGAACTCAATTTGACTTAATTAAAGTTAAGTCAACTATTGTAGTTTAAGTACAAGTATAAGGTAAACGCTTATGACTAAATGCAAAATAGTTGTTTAAAGGATCAAGCAAACTCGAATGCGAAGGCGAACTTTAGGCAACCGAATGCACACAAGGGCGCATTCCAGAATTTATGTGTACAAGCACCGATATTACTATACATATTACCTAACATCTGCGTTTGTGCTTGCTTGACTATACAGAAAACTATGGACAGTCTGTGGTAGTTTAGAAGGGTAGTTGGTAAAGTTACTTAGGGGGCTGGGATCGGGACTGGGACTTTAAAAGGGGACGCAAGTGCAAGTGCAAGCGCAACACGTTCCATGTGATAAATACTGAAGCCAAGAGGAAAGAAGCAGAAGTATTATAGGAGTATGAACGGCAGCAGCGCAGTAGCAAGATCAAAGACCCGTTATGCGTACGCGCAGTGCGCGCGCCGAATAGAAAACTTTCAGAAGTTCAGAAGTATAGTTTATAGTGCACGAGGTACAGTACAGTAGAGTACAGTTCACGGAGTTGTCATTAAACGTAAACGAGAATTCAACAAGAACAACAAGCAAACAAAGAAAAATGCCTCCCAAGACCAGATTTGTGACTGACAAAAGCAAAGTAAAGTACGAACCGAAGGTTGAAGGTGTAGGTGTGACGCAAGTGGGCGAT
>NBZA01002818.1:0-11848 GCA_003054995.1 Aleochara bilineata
TTGTTTGTTTCATTTTCGTTTTACGATTTGTTTGTATATTTATTCCTTGCTCATTAAATGAGTGAAACTATCAAATATTCTTCTTCTTTTTGCTCTATTTGTTCTTCTTACCACTTGTAGGTGAAAAGCATAAATATTTCGAAAGTGTTATGTTATGATCGAAGATTTAGGTTATCGCATAATTTTCCTCTTCGTTGTTATTCAGTGGTTAGAGCATGTACATGCTTCCTTAAACGTAGGCCAATTTTCGGGACATTTTACACTCCAAACACGTAGCAATTGTATGCTGCAATCTGCAATCTGTGTAATTGACGAAACCAAACTGCGAGAAGAACAGCAACGGCAAAGGCAAATTAAGAGTTTAAAGAGCGTCGTGAAGAAATTCGCCAGTGTTATGTGAGTTGGCTTAAACCGCCAATTCGTATGCGCATCACGAGCGGCGAAGATAAACCGGCAGCAATTCGTACGCGCGAGCTTTCGAATTGTCGCATGTCGCGTCGATTTCCAACCGAACTGGACTTCATTTCATGCAAATGCACTCACACTGACAATGAAATGCACATAAGAAGCGATTTAGATAGATAAGATTTACGTTTATGCAATGAATGGTCGGTCGGTTGGATCGGATGGATGTGTGCTGGATGTAAATTGATGCATTCGCGTGTGCTGTGCTCGATGCTGGCTGGTGCTTGGTCTAGAATTTGGTCAAAAAGTCAATAACCTTTATTTGTATTATGTGTATGGCCGGCTCGCTCAGAGAGTCGTCGACTTTCTTAAATAAGTACACCATACTCACCTCACCAACCAGACTCATACACCGACGATAACAAAAACGCTAAGAATTTCTACCAAGATCTTCATCTACGTACTTATTAATTAATAAATAATTAGTCAAATCTAATTGAAGGAATGCAAAAGTTGAATGGCATTTACGAAATTGAATTTGTAAACATTCCTCGTTGCGCAGCGTATTCGCATACGAATGAAATGCACTGCCAAGTTTGTAAACAACAATTAAAAGTGCAACCAGTAATTATGCGAGGTGCATTCAAAGCAGTGCAGCGCCGCAGGTATAAATAAATAAATAAATAAACAATTAATTAATTAGTGATGAAGCAGGAGCTTGAGCAGCAGCAGCAACACAAGAAGAAGAAGAAGTGTGTCCTCCTCCTGCAGAGCAAGCAGAGAGCACGTATCGAGTGCATTTACTACCAGTACAGCTGCTTACACCTAGTACTGTTGCAGCAGGTCAGCGACCGAACTCCTTCAGCCTTGGCTCTGACTTTCTCATTCAAGCATGTGAAATACACGAACACGGACCGACTGCGCAACGCAAGAGGCTCAGCCGCAGTCGTAGTCGCAGTCGCGCGCACCTCGGCGTTTCGCGCGCTTGGACTGCTCGCGACTCACTTACTTACCCAATAAGCTAAATAATGTCCGACCAGACAAGACAAGACAAGACACACTTCCAATGCACTACTGCGCATCGCATCGAACATTTCCACGCTTGCGTCATTTTAATTACACTACTTTTTCGCCTTTTGCATTCAAATTTACCCGATAATATATGCAACCAGCATGCTGTGTGCTTATTGCAAAATGTAATCCATTTTTACCTTTAATTAATGTCAATTACCAAGGCGAATTGCAAAACTCAGAGCAGAACTACATACATATGTGTAAAAATTCAAATTCATATCATATTTGTTTTACTTTAGTTAGTGGTGCGCGTCTTGTACTGAAAATTGACTGACCGGCGATGAAGCATTAAATCATTTTTAATTGAGTTCACGATTCGATCGTTAGTTAAAATCATTAAAAACTCAATTAAAATAATTATTATTTGGCAATCGGCCTTCGCGTAAAATTCAATTCAATAATTCATTTCCAATTGCGCAAGTGTGGAGGGAAACTGCTATGCATGCGCACCGCAGAGCGGAGTTTTCGGTTGTTTAATGGCTTGCGCTGACCTAACCTGAGTCGACTTAAGCTGGATGGATGGAGCTTAAGCGGCAGCTGGCGTGGTCGGGGTCGTTGCGCCGTGTAACGGATCACTTTTACTCTCATAGGTTGATGTTCGATGCGTGGACCGGATCGCGGCCGACTGGGCTGCTTGCGCGCGCCAACACTTCTTGAGACAAAAGAGCAAAAGAGCGCCGAGCGCAGACATGCCGGTCACTGGGTCTCGCGACAGCATCACTTCATCATTGTTTGTGTCCTTTAACCAAATACATTCCTCTTCTTCTTCTTTCTTCTATTACACATGCTTTATTTGTACATCCTTAGAACATCTTCAGCAATGTCTTACAAAATACCTACATATGTACGTTTGATGATGAAATGCATCACATTAAGCACTTTTAACATCGTAGATCTCAGATTTCTATATGTATCCGGATGCTGATGTGATAAGAAATCGCACACTGCATTGTATAAGCGATATTTGAGCAGCATAATCATAGCAATTACCAATGAAATGTACTGTAATTTGCGCATTGTCCCAAAACTGTACTCTCACCTCGTAAATAAACCGAAGAAAAATTGTAAAATTGATCGAAAAAGCCAAACGAAAGATGCTCTACTGACCTACTGACTATTCGTAACGCTCGAGAGCCCAGCAAAACGTTGTTGTTGTGTTGTTTTTCACCCTTTCTTTTGGTAACCAAAGAAGAAGTAGCAGAAGATATTCTTATTTTTGCGCAGCTTTCTCAATTTTGGCTAAACCCAAACTTAAGCTGACTTTTTTGCTTTGTGGTGAGTTCGAAAGCCACCTGGGCCTCCCACTTTTATTTTTGGGCATTTTGTGAACGTAGGGGTCGTTCACCTCGAGGTACAGCAGCCTTTCTTCAAGATGTCGAGGACCTCTCAACACACCACACCACACCATGCCAGTCGGTGAAATTCTTCAGAGACTGGCATCCATCCATATGTAGCGCTAAAATTAATTCATTTTTTTCTCTTGCATCTCATCATATGTGCATACACTTCTTAAGCAAGTGTTTATTTATTTACTTGTTGCTATCTAGGATTGGCAGGCACAGGTATGCCGAATGAATGGCGTTAGAGTGAGCGCACTGCATGTGAATAATAATAAATACGCGATTATGTTGCAGGTTCGATGAACTGCAAGGTCGCCGCCGCATTTCGATCGAGCGGCACGCCGCATTTGCCGCATATTTCATTGCGCTCGACTGCGTTTATTTATTTATTTATTGCACGCCGGTATCTTGATGATTGCCAATCCCAGTGGACGCTGTGTAGGTGCACAGCGCAGCGCAGCCATTATTAGTATTCCATTGATGCGAGCTGACAAATAGGCTAACGCTAATTGTTGCTCACAATCCGCGACGTGCGCTGCTTATTCGCTTCGCTTATTACATAAAAGTCTTCTGCTTCTGCTTTCAGCATAAGATATTTCCACTTGGCTTACAAATATTATGTATGTACATACAAGTAGATTAGATGCGATTGCAAAACGAAGCTTAGCTTCAGCTCTCAATTCATTGCAAACGATTTATTGACTTGATAAAAGCACATAACAACGTGTTAACCACCAGTCATGACTATTTATAACCGTGATGAAGAATAATAATGTTAATCATCCAGCCATAAATAAATAACGTTGTTGTACTTTCGGAACTGAACTTATGCAGTAAATGCGCTTGCGAAATTCGTACGAACCAAGAGTATCAAGATTAATTTATTGTGATAATGGATGCCGCAAAGTGTGTGAACGAATAATTAATTAATTACCAGGAATGTAAAAGCAAAGCGTGCATAACTCACTCAATCATGGAATTTAATACTTGTCTTGTTTATTATCTCGCAATTATATTGGTATTTATTTCATCAATAGTTTCTTATCTTATCTTCTAAATAGTTATTTGTTGATTTTTTAAATTCCAATAAGATAGGCAACCAACAAGACACGCTTCTGTCAATTTTTTATCTGTCACTTGAGTGTACTTAAGCAGTGTTAATAAGTAGGTGAATGAATGTTTAATAATCGCCAAGCACTTACAAGAAGTTAGTTGACTTCTTATCTAATGAGATGCAATAACAAATGTGCAAGCGCAAGCACGTGCTACAAATTCACGCATAGATGTAAATGCGCTTATAACAAGTTATTCACCGCGCATGTTTAGTGATTATGCACGTGCAATCTATGTACATTCAGTGTTCAGTGTAAATGAAAGAAACAGTAACAATGTTTAATTGTAAGAGCAGCCAGTGTACTTCCACGAAAAGGTATTTATTAGACATTTTACATTGGAATCGATGAATTAATACTGCTGATTTTGAATTTGTATCAAATTCACGTCATGATTACGAATGTTTGTCTGTTCTGATCGATCGGCAATGTCTGTCGTAAGCGTTCATCCACCCTGGCGGGTCAACGCTCTTTTTCATAATATTGCAATCGTTTTACAAACGCGCCAGCGCGATAGTTTTATAGGTATGTGCAAGCACAAATTTTGCTTTCGTCGTTTGCGCGTACGAAATGTTACGTTAGAAATCCGAATCCCCCCTAATTTGGTCAAGAGGTTGCACGACCTCTCGTTTCAAGTCAAAAATTTTCCAACTCGATTTCATACTCACGCACTGATTGTGCGTACGCAATCGGTGTTTGTTTTGATTTGCATTCATTATGCACCCACCTCATGGCACTTGTTGTGGATCATTGAATTCGTTAAAAATTCCAACACGTTGTGGTCGCGTGTTGTAGATCAAATGTGAGCTCTTCCTAACAGCGAATGCAATTGCGCAATGACATCTCACTTACCATCGAGTCGTGAGCTGCCAAATTGAGAGTAGGAAACTTACACTCGTTACAAACGTGGGTACACAAAACTTAAAAAGTCTGTACCACGTACAACTTTTTTAGGTTAAGCAGCTTACGCCAGCCAGCATGAGCACGAATCACGCATGCGTACTCTAGTCAGTCTGTTTTAAATAAAATATTTGCACCTTCAACTCGTCCACGGTTAATTCTGCCGCCTGTAAAAGAAGAAAACATTCAAAATCAAACACCAACTGATGGGAAATTCCACTTACATTGCGCACATTCTCAACCGAATCGTACATCAAAGCTTCTAAAGTATCCTGCACTTGCGCAGTCCACAAATTCTCGATAGTTTTCGGCGTTAACTTGGCGACCTGCAATAAAAACTGGCACATTCTCTCCCTTAGAAGCGCTTCATTGCTGCGCAGCATCCCCGCAATATCTAAGCTCTCCTGACTTAAACTCCCGCTCTGCGCATGAACGATCCTATGAATTATCTCCACATTTTCGGAGCTTTTCTGCATCACAAGCATGAGAATCGACAATAAGTCCGTGACAAGTTTCAATCTGCGTCTTGCGACCTGCAGCAACCCTTTGAGCACATGATAAATGTTCAGGATCACGACCGAGTCGCAGAATTGGCTGATGAAACGCTCGTCAATGTAAATAAGATGGCAAATTAGCAAATAAACATGTTCTAGACACACTAATTCGTCGTCGGAGAGTTCGTTGAAGTTGCGCTCGCGGCTTTCGTTCGACGCGTCGATGTTTTCCGGTTTGAACCGCGATAAGAGCTTCGAAGCATAAATAAGATTAGGCAGCAACTTGACGTCCAAGTAAACATTCACGATCTGCTCTTTCTGCTCGCTTGTGATTCCCGGAACGACGAATGGCAATGAGAAGAGACTCGCCACAAGGCAGACGACCTTAGAGCTCGCGCGCGGGTTCCGCAAAGGGGTGACAAGCACATTGGCGCTGCTAGGTTGCAGCAGGCAACTTATTTCACAAGCCATGATTTCCTCCATGGACTTGTGCAGAAAAACCACCCATTCTTCGCTTTCAATTGGCTGCGTATCCTCATGAAAGTCCAAAGGGTCAGCTTTCGTCAGTTCGGGGGTTTTCTTGTTAGAGTCCAGTGAGAGGGATGCTATTTTTTCGTTGAGTTCATTCGTTTGCGATTTACTTATGGAAGTTCTAGGAGATTTCAACTGTTTCAGGCCTAAGCTTGAACTTGAGTCTGAACTCGCTCTTTTGTTTTCTGATGAAGAGCCTGGACATGCTTCTGACGGTGGTTTATTAGACGTCGGGCATTTGTTTATGATTTTCTGACTGATGTGCTGGTTTCGTTGCATTTCCTTAGCCTGCAGAGTGTTGGCAGACATCGGCCGAGTGAGCGGCATTGATGTGGGAACATCCTGATCAGCACTCAAGATAATGTGACCTTTGACGAAAGGATGGTTGAGGATTTCCGGCCAAGACATGCGCTTTGCCGGGTTTTTCTGCAACAACCCCTTGAGAAAGGTGATACAATTGTCGGACAAGAACGTCGGCCATTGCACTTGTTCATGTCTTATCAGTCGAATGAGGTGGAGAATCGAAGCAGTGCAAAATGGCGGCGCGCCGACTAAAAGCTCATAGATTATGCAGCCCAACGACCATAGATCTGCATTATGGTCATAGGGTTGTTCCTCGATTAATTCTGGGGCCATGTATAGTGGGGTTCCCTTAATGGACGTAAGAACATGCGTTCCAGTGCTCATATTCCGAGCAAACCCAAAGTCACATAACTTGGCGACATTGCTCGCATCAAGTAAGATATTCTGTGGCTTCAAATCCCTAAAAAGCACAAGAATTAGCGTCATAAGAATGTGTAAAATAAACAATTTTAAGTACCTATGAAGCACTCTGTGGGAATGTAGATAATATAACGCAGAAACAAGATGCCAAACAATCTTCTGCACTTGATCTTCAGGCAGGTACCCTTGCTTCCCAAGTATGTAGTTCAACTCTTTGTGGGCGAACTCTGTTATGACCACAATCTCGTTATCAGTCTCGAAGGAATCAAGCATTTGAATGATGTTAGGATGGTGAAGATGTCTCTGTATTTCGCATTCTCTCCTTAGGCCTTTCAATTCTTTGATTGAACGGCCTCTCTAAAAGGTTACAATACCGATAATACATGTGACTATCAGTTGAAAAATTAATGCGTTTACCTTGCTAATGACTTTTAAAGCGACAAACTTTCCATCGGCATTTCTCTTCGCCTTGTAAACCCTGCCAAAGGAACCTTCACCAAGCGACCCAACAACTTCGTATTTATCCATGGTCACTGTTGATTTATAACTTTTATATTGATTGTTAACAGTTGTAAACACTTCAAAAGCAAACAATCGTTGTGTTGAATGTCTTCAGGCTGTTGTTATGAATCGTTGTCGTCATAGGTTATGCGACGTTGGTTGCATACCTTCTAGCGCAACATTATTTATTTATAATTATTTAAATATCACCGCTACAAATCCGTATGTACTATTCGCTTGATTAACAATCAAACACTTAAATTAAATGAAATTCATCAAGTTTAAATCAAAACCTTCACACATTCACACATATTCAGTCTATTTTGAATAATTTCACGTGATCTGTTCCATGTCATAAAACATAAATAAGTTTGTTATCAGTATCATTCTCGCCATTAACGAAATGTTTAGTTGATTATTAAATAAATGTTATAAATTAGTTAAAACACGGGCTTGTACCAAACAATTCCGCCGCTTAGACAGCCCGAGACCATCTGATAGTGCATCGGGTTGAATTTACAACAAAGCACCACGTCCTTGTGGAAGTTTACATACGTTCCCAACGTACAGAGTTCCTTAGGTTCGTCCGGCACGCAGTAGCACACTTCCTGAATGCGATCGTTGAAGCTCAGCAAGCGCACGCCCTTGTCATAAGGCGAGCAGATCAGCCTGCCGTCGGTGGAGTAGCACAACTCCTTGATGTATCCCTTGCCGCAGCCGGTGATCTCCTCCTTAAAGTGCGTGAGTCGCGGCACGTTTTTCACGATTCGCTGGCGGTCGAAGTTGCGGTTGCGGAAATACCGGTTGAAGATGGACGTGCTGAGAATGCCGCTGTTTATCACCCCGAACTGCGCGTCGCTGCGCGAAATGTCCGATCCGTCGTCGGCGTTGCGCTCCACGTTCCAGCGCTCGTTCGACATCGAGCCTATCCACACGTCGGAGATGCGATTGTGCTCGCTGGGCGCTTCCTCTTCGGCTGGATCGTCATCGGTGGATGCCTCCGGCAAGGCTTCTTCCTCCACGTAATGGTATTCAAGTTTAGAGTCGCGTTTTTGAATGTCATGTACACAAGTCCACTGGAAACATGATGAATATTAGAAAACTTTTTAAAATTTTGCAAGAAAATATTACCTCTTGACTGTCATCTGAAGAGATATTTCGCGAAACTGCATTCCAACCCATGGGATGAATCTGAACCGAGCTTATAATCTCCGCGTCATTCGGGAAGTCTGATATGAATTCGATTCGATTATGCGTGCGCCTTGTATTGAATAAATAATTGTACATTGTTGCTGCAGGAAATGTCTGGTCACTAAGTTGCATCAGTCTATATAAGTTCGGCTAAAAACAGGCAATAATAAGCCTTATGTTGATCAAAGTACTCATGAGTTCTTACCCTAAATGATCGCATATCATTGTACATTGTTTTCAAGTTGAGGTCGTGGATTACCAAGAGAAACCCAGTGGTTGTCGCGATGACCATTTTACTGCCGTCAGCTGTAAGCTTGGTGCGCATCAAGCCATTCATTTCGAAGACTTTTTCATAGTAACAGTTCGACTCGCTGGAGGTCTGGTGCAGGTCCCAGGCGTAAATCGTCCCGTCGAATGCCGACGTGACTATGAGATTGTCTTTCTCGGAATATTCAATGTTCTTCACCCAGTTTGCATGCCCAGTGAACGTCCGCACGCATTTCTGCAGATACCGCGTGTCCCACAGCTTCAGAGTGCCGTCATCTGAGCAGGTGGCGAAGTTATACCCGTTGAGAAACCTCACGCAATTCACGCAGTTTGTGTGGGCTTTTTCTATCTTGTGATACGACCTTTGATTCGCTGCGTCGTAAAGTATGACTGACTCTTCTTCACACGCTGCGGCCAATATCTTCCTGATAAACAAGGAGAAATAGTTTAAACAAATTATGCCTCAGTGGTTCGTACCCATCTAAGCTGAATTCCAAGTTGAATATCCCACCATTGGTGTCCAACTCTTCGCAGATCATGTTCATCGACTCAATACCAAAGTTGGTGTACAGATTCTGATGCAACTCATCATCGTGGCCCATTCGAGGCTTCATGCCCAATTCGCGATTGCGAATCATGGCGTAATTCTTCGCTGTGTTTTCAAAACTACGATTTCGTGGCAATAACATGGCGAAGCACTAATAATTTAACACTTAGACTAATACTTCCCGAAACTTCACAAGTTCGAATCTAACCTCAAAAGCAAAACAACGTTTCAATACGAATGCATCTTGATGTCTACTGGCGATTCTGCACTGATTTCTGTCTTTTATAATCTATTCCCACTTGGAATTATTCTACATTACCGCATTATGCTTAACACCACCTTAGATATTGAACTTGCTCGCATGCGTTTCTTTCAGCAGTATCTCAATAACATACACTCTTTCTTGCGCGCATGTCGCACTGCTACAGTAATATCTGTACGTAATTATCTTTATCTTTAAACAAATACGATTAACAATTGATTCATGTGTCCCGTCGTACTATGTATCGTATCTGCCTAACTGGGTACAGCTGTCAGATGTTATTCTAACCTAAACTTTTAAAAGACTGCGCATTAGTGTGCGTATGTACAGTGAAGAAATTAACGACGCAATTGGTAATTAAGTCTACGCGTGTGAAGTTTTCTTTCAATGCTAACACATTACTAAGTAGTGTATGTGCCAATCCTAATGAGGACACACATGCAATGTCAGACAGAAATGGGTCAATAGGAAAATGTTACTTCCTATATGCAAATGCGAATGTCAATCACACAGTATAATTGATAAGAAATTAATGCTGCAACAAGGTATGTACAATTCCTACTCATTAATCATACAAGTTATTGTCATTTAATAAATAAAACATTAAGAAAACAACTACTTTCATTACTTTCTGTAAATAAAAAATATGTAAACTTTAGTTTAGGAAGCAAAGGTTGTGAGTGAACGCCATCTGGGGGAAGTTTTTAGTATGTACGCTATTTGAGAAAGTTTTAAACATTTTTTTAATAACAAATCTACATGTAGTGGAATTGACAAAACTACTGCACAAATGTAATAAAATAGCGTATAAAATTCTTATCGGGTTTAAAAGTTAAATTACGCACGTCCTTTCGGCCCTTGCTTCCTACGTGAGGAGAGGCAGAATCGCGACGCAGAGACTCATTAAAGTGACTCGAATGACTGGAATGTGCGAATGGGCAGCATTCATCATCGCCTCGCGCTCGCGTTGCTGCTGAGCAGTGTGCTCTTCGGTGTGATGAGCATCGCGCCTCCGCCTGCGGCGCTCCATCCGCGAAGGATCGATATCCTCATCGACGCTGTGTAATTGCCTGATTGTGATCGTCTGCTTGAAGGACGGCTCTCCGCGCACTTGCAACTGGGGCGCGTCTAGATTCACTTTGGCGTTCAGCGGTGGGTGCTCCCCATTGAAGGGGGCCGTTTGTGGACTCCGTAAGACATGACCTGTCACCGCTACCGCTGTTTCGGCGCGGTCTTCATGAATTGGCGTCAAACTAGCCCCTGACACCTTGCGACCGTCATAGGCAATCACCGTACTTGGCGGTTTATCCTTCCCACTCTGGCTCTTCTGGGCGCGTGGCTGCACCTCCGGGGGCAAGTAATAAGAATGGGTTACAGTTTCCTGCCCGTACCCGAAGTCCTCCGAGATTCGCCTCAAATGCAGGAACCGTTTCTTGCTCTTTATGGTCGGCGAAGGGATGAAAACCGGCTCGAAGAACTCTGTACCGAAGGGTTTCAGGGCTTGCTGGGTCACAGACTCGTCAATCACCCCAAGGTTGGGTGTTTGCTCCTCTGAGGATGCTTCATCTTCACTCATTCGGGCCTGGAGCTCTTTGGATATTATAGGCTTGAATCCATTTTCAATCACTACGGACGAAGGGTCAAAACCTGTATTGACAGCAGTTTTGATGCTGAATTTCGGAGGGTTTACAACTGTCTTTGTTTCATGTTTTCGGGTGAAACCCGTCGAAGATACAACCACTTGGGGTTCCGTTGAGGTCGGCATGGAGAAGTTACTCTGCTTCACGAAGATGTAAGGCTTGTGGGTGTGCGTTTGCGTTTGTGTGTGCTGTCGCTTCACTAACGGTGGGGCCACCAGAATGGGTTTCTCGTATTTCATGATAATCGGGCGCCGATGCATCATTGGCTTGCCATGAACCCTGTAATAAGGTTTCTTGACAAATATCGGCCGCCGGACGGTGTGCTCCCGCTTGTAATGCGGCTGCAGGATCATAACTTGCGGCTGCTTTCGCAGGATAACTTTATGCACGTGTGGTGGTTTGTTTTGGAACGTTTGGGGGGCTTGTGAAGCGGGTTTTGTGTGATTTACAGCCAGAAACACCGTTTTTGTCTCGATTTCTGGCAGTTTTTGTAGAAATACGACCGGTTGGGGGGCAGGTTCTGCAGGTTCTTTAGTTGTCTCTTCTTTGGCTTGTTCTTCTTCATTTGACTCTTCAGTTGGTTTTTGACTCTTCAGGGTTAAATCGGGGAGACTGTTTGGTTTGACTCTGGTCTCGACAATGATTGAAGGGCTATCGACTAGGTCCTCTTGGTCAGGGGCGACTATGGTCTCGTGAATTTCACTTGCAGCTCTGTCAATGTCACAAGCGTCGAGTACGTTGATCCTCCACCCGAGATATCTATGCGTGAAGCATTGATAGTACACGGTGTCGGGTGTATTCCGGTCGGGGGTCCACTGAATGACCCCTGGCTCCCCCTGATCGCACTTTAGCTCCAGCGTT
>NBZA01002818.1:11964-24262 GCA_003054995.1 Aleochara bilineata
AAATCAATGCTTCCTTTGATAACCCTGCACTTACTTTACGTTCCTCCAAGGTTTTATAAGCATAGCCCCCTATGGGGTCATCAGTGATATAAAACGGATGGTACTTTGCGGGGACCTCGGGGTCCAGGCCACCTTCGACCACGAAAGTGTACGTCTTGCCTCGCACGACATTAATAACGGGTATTAATAGCCCATTAACGTACCATGAAATGCCCCAACCGACGTGCCCTAATAGTGCAACAAAATGGGTGTCAGCCACTCAAATACAGTCAATGTTATTGCTATAACCTACCAGTTATGGCTGGATATCCTTGTTTGCCACCAGTGGGACCCATTTGCGCGTAAAAGACGCCATCTTCTGGCTCGTTGCATTGAATCGGCGGGATATCCCACGCTTTTCGCGTGCTGCGGACTGGCGCTGGGGTGGGCACAGGCCTGAGGGTGGTAGTGCTGGCGCGTCGATCGCTTGTCCTCTGGCGCGTGGCGCTTATGGTCTGACTCCGCTCATTATCATTGGAAACCGTGGTTCCACGCCGCGTTGCTTCTGGGTTCCGTCCGCGCGACCGTGTGGTGGTCGTTGGGGCTTGTTCCTCTTTTTTCTCAGCGACATATGCCGCCTGCTGGGGCATCGCTGGCTGGTCGCCCTCTGGCATCGGACAGTTCCACTTGGCAGCGCGCCCGAAATCGATGAACCTGCTCTTCTTGTTAAACTGGCTGTGGAAGGACACTTCGTCGCGTTGATTTAGCGGCCCGATGGCCCAAATCACGGGCTGGCTTTGGTTCGTCAGGATGGTCTTGTCGTAAATATCGCTGGCACGCAGAGGGCGCTGGTACGTCACGATGGAGTACCCGTTAACCATGGCAGCGTTCAACAAGCGAATGTTATTTGTATTTTCCTGCATAAACAATCGTTTACAAACAAGCATTTTTAATTAGTAAACTTTTAAACCCTTGGGGGTTGAGTAATTAATTTACCGCTAGCTTGGCATCAGGGCAGGAGCCGCTGGGACCGGAGCATTGCGACTTTGCCTCTAGGAAGTAATCCTCTGCGTAGCCCTTCAGCGTGTCTTTGTCCACCCACGCCACGACGACGTCGCCCCCTATCATGGCGGACTTGGCGTCCTCGCCCGAGATGCCAAAGGACATGTATTCGCGGCTCTCTGAAACAAATCACACATCACGCAAGTGAACAATAACTTGTTTTGTTTAATTTCGAGCGATGGCATCATTTGATGGTCAATGAACCTGGAGAAAGTGTGCGTCGAATTGCATTGCATTTTACTTTCATACGATACACTGTGTATGATTTCATAACTACAAGTGTCACTACAAGCGACAATAATGACAATAATACGCTGGGAACTTACCTAATTTTGCAACGAGTTGCAAGACAATGCTGTCGCCCGCGACCGCCCATCGCACCTCGTACGCCAGATCGTCAAACAGCACTTCGCAGTTGAGTTTCGACTGCAAATCAATTGAAAAAAATCAATTACTTACACGTTTCATTTCGTATTTAATATGCTCACAAACAGACACGGAAGATTATGGATGGCATTATATAATTATTATTTAATTTATTTAATGCCAGAATCGGTCAAAAGTTCATAAAAGTTCATGAAACAACTTCTGGAAAGTTGATATTTGGAAAAATACATTTATTGGCTTGTAATAAGCAAATATTAAGAAATTAGAATAAGAATAAGATATAACACTGGTAACGTAAGAGATCCCAAAGTTTACACGTTTTAATTTACAAAAAACTGGCCTTTTATTAGCAGGTACATACGTTTAGCAAGTAAGAAAAGAAAGCTACGAATAATTGCGGCTCGTTCTCAGCCAAACTGTCGATAGTTGGCGATAGAATGCAAATATCGCGGCTGATTGAATTGATTCGCATTTAAATTTGCATTTGCAGCCGCAGTTGCAGTTGCGATTTGATTGAATGGCGTGTAGGGCACGGGCTGTCTATGATAATAATTGCTGTTTGTGTTTGATATTGGATTAGCGAAGAGATTCGCTTGGGGGGAGAATTGTTGCTGCTGATTTTGATTTTGTGTTTGAATTTGATTCAGATAGAAGATTTGCTGCTGCTGTGGCTGCTCCTGTGGCTGTTGATGATGCTGTTGTTGTCTTTGGAAATTGTTATTAAGAAAGTTTAGGTTTTGATTGGGAGACAGCAAGTTTTGAGTGGGACTGCGCCCGGAAATGTCACGATTGACAAGCTCATGCGGCGAATTGGAATTCAAGTTCGGATTCGCATTGAAATTCAGCTGATCGGTGCGTCGCTGCGCCAGAAATGCGGCGGGTGGTCGATAAGTGGTCGGCGCTAACCGCCCCCCGACTAGTGCTGCTTGTACTTGCGATTGCGACTGTTGTGCAGCAGCAATGTTAGGGTAATCGCGAGGTCGCTTCTGCAACAAATAACTGTTACTAGTTTCACTAGTCAGGGGGCTGCTTCTGTTTGTTTCTTTTCCTCTGCTCGGCTGTGTTTTATCGGCACCTAGTGTCGCGAGGGGTCTTGTCTACTCTGTGCCTACCTGGGGGCTAACGCCGAGCATCCTCAGAGACGGGGGCACGTTCAGGGTCTGCGGGATCTGCACGTGCCCGAAGTCCACTGTGAACGCCTCGCACCAAATCCCGAAATGGCCAATGTCAAACACGGTGAGGTCCCCCGGCAGGGTCAAGACCACCGTCTTGCGGTCGTACCTCCGGAGGGGCTTCTCCTTCCCGTTTTCGTCCGGGACCCTGACGCCCTGTGGTCCTGGTTTGGGTCCACGACCCACCCAAAACTTAGCATCTGTAGACAAAACCCAAAAAACAATGATAACATTGCCAAATAACCTGAACCTAAATGTATACCTGGGGCTTCACCATCGTAGGAGAGATTGGGTACGAGCAGGGTTTGGGCGTCAACGATGACAATATTGTCGGATCCAACGGCGTGTACCCCCCGAAGCCCATCAATTTTCTGGGGACGGGGGTAATCGAAGTTTTTTGGAATGCGTACATCACCAAAGTTCACCTACAGCAAAGGGGCCGTTGCCAATGAAAAAGGGCACAATTTATCATTATTAGTAGTACCTCAAACTCTTCGCACCACACTGAAAACCATTTAATGTTGTTGAGACTTTTGCCCTCGGGCAGCGTGATAGTGACGCCTTCCTTGCGATACCGACGCAGCACGTCGCCGCTGCCGTTCTCGTCCCGGATGCGGAACCCGCTGTTTCCCGGAGCCCGCGAGCTGCCGGCGAAGAAATACGCCGCTAAGGGAGAAGCCGCAAGTCAGCGTTTGGGTAATTACTGCGTTGGTTATTTGTTTACCTGGTCCCTGCCCGTCGTAGGTGAAGTCTTTGATGTGCAGCGTACGGGCGTCCACGGCGTACACTTCGCCCGAGACGCCGTGATGCAGTTCGGAAAGTTTTCCCAGGAATTTGCCCAGGTATTGAGCGCCGCTGGCGTCATTAAGACACAGACCTGTAGGTATGATAAAAACCAGGAAGACTTAGCTTACTTACATAAGTACATATGGGGTACCAGTATATTTAATTTAAATATGTACAAATGACGTAATAAAATGATACAGAGCATGTTAATGTATATTTGTTTGCCTATATTCATACTAATTGCGGGAAATATCATGTTAACTGCCAATAAGCCTCATCATATTATATTGCCTCTGTTGATCTGTTAGTTATATGCGTGTTAACGCGATAAACAATAACAATAACAATGGAACGGATACTTAATTATCAGAGCTGAAAGTGTAATTAGATTGGCACGCAATTAGCATCACACTAATATTCTTTCTCTTCTCTACGTATTACATCTACGAGTATAGGTGTATTCAAGGCCAAATGGTAAGAAATAAACAAAGAAAGCAATAAAATAATACCTAACTGAACCTAAGACTAGACAAGACAAGACAAAACGTCGTCTTAAGAAATGAGATCACAAGGAGAATAGAATGTGTGTGACCTTGGAATGTAATTAATTATTTAATTGTTTGTCTCTTTGCCGAAAAGAAAAGCATGAATTATTGTGAGGAAAAAGGCTCATCATTGAATACTAATTAGCGACAGAAGTGCATTATTATGGAAATAATTATGTAGTGTGTTGTGTGTTGTGATAATTTATGCTCATTTTTGCCGGTTTGGTGTTACATGCACTGCTGAATTGTGTAATTATCGCGACGCAGTGCAGCGAAGGCTTGCTTGCGAGCCATTAAGAAATCTAAATGCCGGCGCGCGTATTTCAAATAATTGCCCTACATTTCCTCTTTTTGCGCGTATGGCACATGCTATGCTTGCGCAGCATCTTAAGAGGCGATTATTAATATATTAACCTAGAAGATGAAGAAGAAGAAGAAGTTCAACTGGTCGGTGGCTCATTAGCATTTAAAATGATCGTTAGTTTTATTCAAATATCTCACAATCAGTGTTCTTTTCCATTCCATCTACATCTTCAGCTGTAGGTTTGCAGTAAACTGCTGTGAGATTTGCATAAAGTCTATAAATAAGCAAATACCACTCTAGAAAATTGACATTAAAATGCTTCGAATGCTGCGAATTTCTAATGCGCTGCTGCCTTCGTAATCACATGAATTAAGTGTATGATTGATGGAGCAAGCTGGCTATACTTTCTCCGGACCAAGTGATAAAAAATGTCTTAATTTTCACAACTTTTACTTTACTTTGTTCAGTTTCATTGATTCTCAATTTAGTTTTAGTTTAGTTTAGTTTAGTTTAGTTTAGTTTCTTACCTAGGAGACAGCCTGCGATTGCGACAGCCAACGTGAGAGGAGGCCGCGTTGGCAACGACATATTCGTCTTGGCTTGACTTGTGTTGTCGTGTCTTGTCTTGTCTTATTCTTGGACACTAATATGCACCAATATTTAAATGTACTTAAGTCACCACCCAGGGTGGCAGTCACTGTCACTTAAACTTTGAATCTCTTGAGTCGTTCTTCTGCTCTTCTGCGAGTGCGCTTCGAGTATCGTTCGACTTGCGCGACTAACCGCTGCCGATCTCCGCGTCGAAATTATAAAGGTTTAGCGGACGACAGCCGCAACTGCGAAGAACTTAAGCCATACCAGGCGTTAAGCCATACATCCATGCATCCCTCCTTCTCTTCGGCGGCCGTCCAGCAGCTCGTTGTTGTTTGTTGCATGCTTGGTTCTTTCACTTACGAGTACATATTCGGTGTTCTTGAACGGCTCTTAGTATGTAATTGGTTTCAATATCCGTCCGTTAAAAAATAAGAATTTGATGAATGTTTAAAGTGTACTTCAAAAGTTTTAAAACTGTTTAAAACTAGCAATAACACACAGGATAAGTGATAAGTAATAATAGGTACGAGTAGAAAGTTTAAAACAGTTTAAAATTACAGTTTACTGTAGTCGTACTTTACTTCGTCGGTTCAAGGTAGAAATGGTATCGGATTGATGCTGCAATTCAATTTAGTACACTTCATCGATTGCAACATTCAACGACTTGCCTTGCCTTGCTGGAATCTGCTGAATGAAGAAAAGAACAATTGCTTCGTTTCTTCCTCCAAGTCAGGCCAGAGATTAATCGATAATAGACATATAATTAATATTTACTTGGCATAATAGCTAATGATTTGTGCACCATTGTTTTTCGCTCCTAATGGCTTCGTAATTGTTTCTTCTGGTTGTTGATTCGTATCTTCCTCAGTTCTCGTCTTCAGTTGGTTTATTTATCGTTTATATTGAGGAATAAGGTGCGTCAATAATTGCGTTCTTGGATACTTTTTAAATGTTTAAATTTAAAAATAAAATTGTACGTTGATTACTTATTAGATTTCGGTATTTTCTTAAAACTTTCTAATCTATTTCACTTTTTCAAAGTATCAGTATCCAATGACTGATCACATTTTCCTTGATTATTGTTGTTAAGTATTGTTATTGCTTATCTTATATTCGTACGTGGGCATCTAGGAGAAATTTTTTGCAGTGTTAGTGTTGTTATGTAAAACTTGGTCGTTGTTGTTGGTCACACGATAGAAAGCAATCTGGGAAGAAAGTTGCAGCGATTCAATCGATGATTTTTTCATTTCTTCTTTACTTATTGCGCTCGCAAATTAAGAGATGAATGACCTTCTTCTTCTTCTTCTTTTTGTGCAAGACTTTATTCCGTCGATGGTTGAAATCAATTAGACCTTCAGTACAAGCAGAGGAGATTTCTTGCTCTGAATTAAAATTTAATTAATTTTCTTTCTCCGACTCCGACTTCGACGCACTTCACTCCACTGCAGTTGAATGCGCCCCTTACCTTAAACTTCTTACGCGATGAGCAGATAAAAGTTCCTTCTGGTGGTTTTTCTTCTTCTCGAACCAGAACAAGAATACGAAAATCTCACTGCAGCGCACCTCACACATCGAATTATGATTGCAATTAAAAGTCGCCATGACGAACGTGATTTCGCAACAATGATGGCAGTTATTTCGTGTTCTGTTCTCTTCACTTCTCTTTGGAACAGGTTCACCTACTTAAAGACGTGAGTGAGAGTTGTTGAAAAAAATCACACCGAACGCTTGTTCGTTTGTTTGAAAGTGAGTGTCAGCATGTCTTTCTATCAAATTTTCTTTCTACTGTTTTACTGTTTACGTGCAATTAAAGTTGCATAACTTTCAGGGGTAGCACAATATTTGTAATTTTTTAAATTTTTCTTAAATATATTTCATCATAATTGTAAGACATTGAACTCATCACGTCATGTTGGCTGCCTAACCTAAATTATTTACAAAACGATTTCATCTGCGTCTCTGCGTCTGCATCTCCAGTTTGTTGTAAATAAATATGATAAGTAATTAATTTGCTCGCAGTTAAGTCACGATTCCCGTCGCTACGGTTATTAAATAAATGTCAAGAACGACGCATGCGATGCTCTGGCGAGTTGAAATCTTTTGCTTTAATTAAAAACGCATTCAATAATAATAATTACGAATAAACATTGATAATTTACGATTTGTTTAATTGCGTTTTACATACATACATGTACGTAATTGTTTTTCAATGATATTATGATATTTCATCAAAGAATCGTCCAAGTTTGTATGTATTGGAGTGTGTTATGAGGAATTATTTATGATTAGTGATAAAATAGGTTATTCAATTAGGAGGCGGCACATAGGCCTGGTGGCGGCTGAGGGTGAATGTCGGGGGGAAAATCAATAGCGTAGTTGGCGGCAATGGCGCCTCGAGGGAGCCACCCGTCAGAGCGCGCGACGTGCAAACGTGCGGCGGCGGCCGAGCGTCGGCAGGAACACACGGCGGCGCCGGAGACGCCCGATATTTATATCAGGCCGCGCGTTCGGTCGGCGCCCCGACCGCTGCGCAATCGACCGGCCGTGTTTCACGTTTTCGGGACTATTTCAACACATTAAGTTGGCCGCCGTGCTTCTCAAAGGGTGCATATTCGAATAAGTATCCGAAAAATCGGCCGAAAATCGACCGCTGCAGCTGAAGGTAAGCGCTGTCTTTGATCTTGCTCCTGCTGCCTGCTTGTCGCACATCATCAGAGGAGGCTCTAGGCCTCCTCGCTGCACTCATTAGACTTTTCCTTCTTTACATCTCGCAGCTGTCACTATATAGAAAGCTAGAGCACTACAGCGAGACGGCGCCTTATTATCATCCTTGCAGCGACCAAGAATGCCTGATATTTCGCACTGATTTATGTATGAAACATCGATTTTCATCATTGCTCGTTTAGTCACTGCACGTTCAGCCTCTTTGCATCTCGTTGCAGTTGAGAAAAAGTCGTTGGTTCGTTGACAGATGATGTCATATTCTGCGTGTCAATGTTAAGTTCAATTGATTTTAATTCACACTTCATCATATGTACTTTAGATTTGAACTAGTTCACCTTTACGTTCTTACGTAACGTTGCTTTTCGTTGCGGAAACAAATCCTCTGTCATTCATTTATCTGCGCTATCAGGTAGCGCACTTAATCACACGCCTGACAAGAAAGCCTTTCCTCCTTCCACGTCCGCCATGAGATTGAAACTTTTTCGCATTTACCACACGATTGCTTGTATTGTCGGACTTATTGCTTTGGGGTGCGAGAAATACTCGTATTGCAGAACACCGTGACCTATTGATAGAGCGTGGAAAAATTGCTAGCACTCCATAATCATTCACTCGAGAGCCGAACATATCGCGCACAAATTGCTCGCGGAATGAATGAGTGTAATGAAACTCATTTGGATGATCGAACATGAATGATTCATCAAAAATATTGCTTTGCAATCAATTAGTGATCACATTCGCTAGCGCCAGTTACGTTTACGTTTACGTTTACGAGTTTCGATTCAACGCAAAGCAAAGGGAAAAGAAACAATAGCAATGCAGGAAAACTACAATACGAATAGTTTGTCTTGAACAATGCGAGAATAACCGATGCAAACAGATTAAAAACAATTGATCAATGTTCAAGTTGCAAACAGCAAATTGCATTTGAATTGGTTTTGTGTGCAAAACATTCAAACAAAACAAAGATTACGGGTTGCATAGAGTTTTTATTGTGCTCTGGTTCAGTTTACGTATGAAGTATAGGCAACTAATGAAGCGCGCCGATCAGCTGTTTGTAAAACCGCAGTGAGTTGGTGTAGTAGTGGCTTTTAAATAGATATAATTTCATCTTAAAGACGCCAGAGTTGGCGGAGTTTAGTGTGTGTGGAGATCAAGGATAGGATCATTTACTGGGTAAGATTTAAATTGATGACGGGCAATAGTCATTTGCTGAATTGTCATGGTAACCGCGAGTATGGTTATTTGAGGTTATTTTTGTATACTTACATTGTACATATATGCTTGACTTTTTACGCTTGATATTAACAATATTAATGTATCAAGCTGCATTATTTTTCATTCCCGAGTGAGGCGAGGGCGAGGGCTTGGATGAGAAATCGCACGTCCGGTTGCAATGTCCACATACGTGCCGTGCCGTGTCATTGCATAGCATTCGCGTTATCAACATAAAAAGCGGATATTAATAAAGGGCTGACTGCATGCCCATGCCCATGCGCTTGGTCGTGTTCGTTTTTCGGTGACAATGGAGCGGAAGCGTGACAATAATTAATGAATACTTCAAGTGGGATCAACGCTGGACAGAAACTACCGCCATGTGTTGCGGTTTTATTAATGCATATGGTCAAACTCAGCTATCATCACCTGAAATACAGGTGCCTGTTATCCAAGCCAGCTTTTGGCATATTCATTTAAATTTGTCAATTTTTTTTTTGTAGAGCTATGATGATGTTGATGATGATTGTAAACAGAAAGTTTTGTGGAATAATGACAGATACACATTCCTGCCTGGCCTGCGTTTGAAGAGGGATAAGGACGAAATACATATGCACGACCGGATACTTTCATTGTGCATCCGTGTAAACCCAAACCCGAATAGATAGCGAAGTATGCCATCGGATGAAAGGCATTTTTTCGTTCCGGCCTAATGCAAACAAATATAATTTGCCAGTCCGTCCACCTTCTCTTACTGCCGTGCGTCTCATCTCTCGCTCGTTCGCCATTTCACTTCGGAATTTAATTTTCAGATCTCAAAGCTCACGTAAACACAAATAAACAGTAAACAGGGTTCGTTTATATTTTATTTATAAACTCGAAACGAAACGAAGCGAAACTGAAAAAAGTTTACTTTGGGATGAAAACTCGCAGAGTATTTGAATTATTTGTTCAAATTGTTACATTTTTGCACGGCAAGTGCAATTGGGCGTTGAAAACATTTGATATTTGTTTCAAGTACATACGTATCTGTATCGTATGTTGGCTAAAATTCCTTTCACATGCGTAAAGTAAGGTTGGGTTTATTTCTCATTGTATGGAAAGGCAACCTTTTTGTTTTTGTGTAAGCACAAGGCAAGTGGGATAAACATAAAAGGTGAAACGCGTATAATTATGCCAAAGTAGCGGTGTATTAATCCTGATAATGTACGGCTTTATTTCGCACGCGACGAGAAACAAGGATTGCTTGCGCTTGTGAAGTACATATATAAGTAAGCAAGTATGTACTGCGTAATCGTGCTTCTTTTGTTTTGTTGGCAGCTAGTTGACGATAAACAAATTGCAAGCCTGGCCTGAGAGATGAAAAAGTCATAAAAGTGATAAGAAAACGAACAAACAGCGGCGTGGCGTGTAGGGCGCATCTGTGAAATATTGAGCGTTTCCTTGGAGCACAAGTTGGGGCTGGGGCGCTCGATTGCATATTCATTAGACTGGCTTTGGCTTGCCTCTCTCACCAGCGCTCAGCGCTCGCCTATAATTGATCATCTGACTTTCTCACAATCGATGCCGCTTGTCGCACTCTCTTACTCATTGAATGTGTAATTAATGGCTGGTGGTTCTGTCCTTTGTTTACGTTTACGTTCAAGCGCACCCTTAGCCAGCAGTGTCACGTAACACTCGAAAAATGGCCACGCTTTACAACTGAACATAACTGACGAGAGCTTTTACAAGGCATTACGTTACAAGGTTAGGTTATACATATTATAGTTAGATAATGAAAGGAAAGTGATACTGCATTGTCGAAATCCCTCATTGTTAGGCGAGGTTATGTGTGGGGGTATGATAAGCTTATCGATTGCATTACACCATTGTAGTATTGAAGAAATTCCAATCGCATGGAATTGAAAAACAATATTATTGAAAGACTGTCACTATCGGGGGCTGGCCTGGCTAGTGTTGTGTAATGCCAGTGGAGCTTTAGCTTCAGCTGGCTTTGGCTTTGCGTTGGTATTTTCAGGATTTATTGGAAAATAAAAATAGCTCGTAGTTGCAATGACCATGAAGCTAAATCCATATGTTACCAGCCATACACTAGCCATTTGTTATCCTCTGGCTCTGCAGTAGTACTACTTGTGTAACTTAATTTACCCTGTCTTCTTTGTAAATTTCTTCAGAACTTACACGTTTACCGTTGTGTTCATTCATAGGAGGTTTGCATGAAATTAGAATCTGACATTTGTTGGGTTTACGCTTGTGCTAAATAGTGGTGATGGTGGGAAATTATGTTGTGCAATAAAACATTTCCTTGACGTTCAAGCCAAGCATCCTTAAAGCCCAAGCAAGGCTTCAGGCAATGCTGGCAACTTTATCATTCTTGCTATGCCGCCAGCATATTATCTAATAAGCAAATTCTTGTGTCCTCGTTATAACCCTCCAGCCACGAAAATACCATTTTGTGTGGCAAAGTGTTATTTTGTAATTGTTAGGTTATGTTCAGTATGTACTCATAAATACATTTACATTTCTAGGTATTTATATGTTAGGTAACTGCAGAACCGCAGAGACAATAGATTTTTCCATTAGCAAATAACATACTTAACATGCATTTGCAGGCTATCCATCCATCTTTTGTTCCGCAAACTGGCATGCATTGCATTGCGTTCGAGTTTTACTGGAAAATGTTAATCCGAATAGTTTACGCGCAAAGCATTGTTTGTTTGTTCCCTTCCCTGGCTGGGAACTTAAAACTACTCGCGCTTGCAGGCTGATGATGGAGTTGAGTTGGTCCCTTCAAACAAATCCGCTGTCGCCGAGTACGAAAACCACTTATGAGACAACATTCATTAGAAGCGCCATGCCATGCCATGCGTTAGTTAGTTAGTTAGTCTTATCCTTTACGTACACGCATGCATTGTCCTCTGAATATTTTCCAGAACGCCTGACATCCCTGCCTGGCATTTAAATAAATGTGATTGTTTGCCAGGCTTATCCTGCTTTAATGCATTCGTTTTAAAATTAATGTCGTATTTTGTAAGGAGGACGAAGGACAATATGAAATTAAGATCTAAATGATGCTTAAATCCACGAACGAACTTGGCGAAGAAGTAAAGTACATAAGGCGAAAGCGAAAAAATGTTTGCCAGGCTTGCGCTAATTAATCTTCACACAGCGCAAGCGCCGGAAATTAAGTGAAATTCTAGGGAGATATCTCGTTTTTCTTCTTTCGGCTCTTTTTTGGTGCGTTTCAACTAATTTATTTGCCGAAATTATATCATCTTGTACCTTGTATCTTGGTACCTTCTGTTAATTGATTAATTAATTATTGTTAATCATAAGCTACAACTACATTACATGTTTAATTATTAGATTTCATAAGATAAGCAACCCAGTTTACCAGACAAAGCATTATTGTAAACCCTCGTCGGAGAGGCGTTTGAATTGAAATTGAATCATTCCTAGATTTGTAGGTTTCTAGGAGGCATTGTCGCTCTTATGAAATCATCCTTGTAAATATATCCTAGCATCCAGAG
>NBZA01002824.1:5683-16199 GCA_003054995.1 Aleochara bilineata
TTGTTTACAGAGGACTTGTTTGAGGTTAGTTGATGCTAATGAAGAAGTGCGAGTAAAAAGGGCGTAACCATAAGGCACCTAACCTAGAAGGACTGAAGGCGAAGGATAAGAGCAATGCGGTTACATCACCAAAGCAAATCAAACAGGACTGAACAGAATCAGGATCAGGATCGAGCAAAATATTACCATTTCACACGCGTTTGTAATTGTTTTTTGCGTTGTCAATCAGACAAAATCCAATTTCCAACTGGGCTAGCACCAGACCCAGGGATATTGCCCTATAAATCACGCATTGTCGACGTCGAGCATTTCATTGTCTGACACAAACAGAAATTGTTTTTTGTCACACGCAGACACCTCGAACCCCTGGCCCCCGCAATTGTTATGTGTCTTTCTATGTATTCCACAAGCATTGTTTGCCTGCATTGGGGGGGTGCTCCTTGGGTGGCCTACATTGCTTGAAAGTGAAATAATTCACTTCACTGCTGGCTAAGATTAATACCACGCCCCTTATCCGAAAAAGGATTTACACCAACTTGAGTGCCTTCCACATGTAAACACGCTAATCAATAACCGTTGTGTTCGGGGGCGAAGAAATGAAATCAAATGTAATCTAAGATGCTGCAAAGCCCCCTTGCGTTTGTTTAATAATTAATCCTATATCCCTGGAGGGGCTTACTTTACTTTACTTTTACATGTGAGTTTGGGGTCAGGGGGTTGAAAGTATCACACAGTGACCGATATTTCCAGTCACTGTGAGTAGGCCTATCCTAATAAAGAAATGTTGACAATTTGTGGAGATTTTGAAATTGGAGATGGATAAGAGCAAGCGCGTTTCTATCGAACAGACATTGTGTGCGCGCGTGCGAAGAGACTTACCCTTGAGCGGCGGGCGCCTCATCGGCAGCCATCTTATCCGTTGGCAGCGGGCACAAGTGCTAAAATTTATCAAACGACGGTATTTATTACAAACAACAATTCTGCAAGTCACTCTAGTCAACGGGGCACTCATTACAGCACACGCGATGCAACTTGTCCTGTCAGGACACCCGACGGGAGACGGCCCGCCCCGCCCAGTCCCGTGACATCGCAAGACGGCCGCCAGCTCTTCTCCGACATGCAGCCGTCCCAACGCGCACCGACGGAATGGGAGCGGTCGCTGCCGTTGCCGCCGTCCTGGGCGGAGGCGGCGCGCGCTTTCTCCGCAGATCCTGGCCCCCGAAAGGACATCTATCGAAAGGGGGATCAAGTACCACTGTGCATACACATACAACTGTTTATTGAGACATATAAATCAGTCCTCTCATGAATGATTGATTGATTGATTGATTATTATAACAAATCCAATCGAAGCTCCTTTATAGCTCCGCTATAGAAAATAATATGTATGTACTTATAATTGGCGGCTAATAATTATTTGTGTCGTGTGTGTTTGTGTGTTTGTTTGTTTGTTTGTTTAACAGAGTACATCGTGATAAAAATTTATAATTAACTACATCATCACACTAAAACGTAATTAGAACAAAAATTATTAAAAAAGAAAAGAATTAATAAAAATCAATTACAACAGCTGAATTATTTAGTTCATTATGACAAATAAATTGTGTAGTAATTCGTAATAACCTTGGCTGGGGGAAGCAAAAGCGAAAATTAATTAGAGTAATATGATTAATTAAAAACAAAAGAACGAACAAAACATGCTGGTAGTAGAGTAGTACAGTACTAATAATGATAATGATTAAATAAAATTGCAAAATGGATTGCCTATCATCGGTGGTGAAACTTTCTTCTTCATCTATCGTTATTTCGTTTCTATAATATATATCTATCTATATTCTGTGTGTGTCGGAGCTAGTCAGAGTTATTTATTTATGCTTTCTTCGTTTCTTTCTTTCTTGCTTGCTTGCGTTCAGTGACATTTTGTTTCTTGTTTGTTTTTTGTTGGTTAGTTTTGCGTTGCTATGCATTTGAGATTTTCTCTTCAGTATCAACATCTTAACTCTCCTTCTTCTTCTTCTTCTCGTGCTACAACTTTCCTCCTACTTTCTCTCGTCATCATCATCTTCTTCTTCATATTTAATACAATAATTAATGACGGATAACAAATAATGCGTCGCTCCATCCTTAAATTACCGCTAAAATACATCACAATGCAAAAAATGCACTTGCAGGAATAAAATAGAATATTTATATTATACATCATATATAATGTTAATAAAAAAGATCATCACTCTCGTTTCTTCGGTGAGCCGTTTTGCGCTTACGCTTGCGCTGGCGCTTATCTCAGATATTTATCCTCTTTTCTTCTTTCTTTAAATAATATAACCGTGTGATATTATCATCATTCAATATTCTCAACAACAACTAATAGGACACACATTGTTTTGATCTGAGTGCACAGTTCCCTTAGTAGATTTGTTTTCTTTCTTGCTTGCTTGCTTTCTATCTCCAACATCTTTGTCTTGCTTTGTAAGTAGGTATATATCTTAGTCTCTCGTAATTTCATTTGTGTCAAATTCCGAATTTCGGTTTTGCTTTCAACAATAATAAGCGACCGAGCTGTGGGCACAAATTCGAAATGCGAAATGTATGGCCAGGCCAACGTTTGTTTCGTGTTAGGGTACGTTTTGTTTTTGTTTTTGCTGTTGTGTTGCTTTATACAATTTCTCACAAAATATTATATATTTCATCTTTTTCTCTCTTACTTACTTACTTATTTACTTTACTTAGATAATATGTTAATCAATATTTGTCCCTCCACACAGTGGACATACATACAATAATAACTCAATCAATGCGCGTTTTAAACTCGCTCAGTCACTTAAATTAAATCATAATGGCGCACCAGTTTACATAGGAATATCTTCTTCCTTCGCTTACTTTATTTACTTTAACAGTCCATATTGCAGGCACTTTGAGTGCACGTGCATTAATTATTGGCGTTCAATTACTAGTACTAATCAACCATCCTTCCCTTCCAACCTCATTTTTTCATCGCTCAACTGGTGCTCTTCTAATAGTTTTACTTCTACTTCTTTTTCTTTCTTTCTTTCTTTCTTTACAATAGATTTAATAATAAAATAGCTACAACAAAGTGTTTTTTCAAAGCATAATCAAAAAGTTGCTTGCTCCTCTTTTGCAATAGATTACGAATTAATTAAATGTTTAAAAGTGAACCAAAACTTGAACTTGTATGCGCGCAGCTGAGTAAAGTAATCAATTACTTAGTTAGTTAGTTAATAGAGCAAAAATAATATAAAATAAAAACACAATTAAAATATAACATCATATCGAACCATCGGGACTAAAATAACACATAATGTGCATATGCAGGCGCAGCGCAGCGCCCCTGCGATGATGCTAAAGTCTCCAGAACTAAGAGGGGCGCAGTGCTCGGTCTTCAGCGTTTCTTTGTTTTTCTCTTTGCTTGTTTCTTGTCTTGTCTTGGTATCATATCAATATATCAAAAATACAAAATAAAAACATTTATCACGTCCTATCACCAAGCCGATTCCAACCAACCACCTCATTCTCATCTCCCTTATCTCCCGCCGCTTTCGCCTCATTTAACAATTATAAGATTAATAAAGGAAAACAATCAATAATATTCTAATATTATTCGAATAACTTATTACAATTTGCTCCGAATATTTGCAAATACAATGAAAATATTAATTGAATTGAATTGAATTGTGTATGCATGCTTGTTAGTTGTCAGTCAATTTGTTTGTTTGTTTGCAATTTCCAACAGAAAAGCCGAAAACAACGCATGTTTTTCAAATTAATTGAAGTGAATTGAATTGAATTAAACTGAAATATGTATGAACGGACATCTTGTTTGTATGCAAAGATATCCTACTTAGTTATTGATACGAACATAAATGAACTAAATCTGCGTGTCACTCTATGGTGATCATGATTAGCAATCATCAAAAATTATTAACAAATAAACTAAAGCAGCAAGGCAATGTTTGGGGCACCAAAAAATTGATATCAATTGTCCAAAATAAACGTCGTTTCGCCTACTTTTGTATAGTAAATGAGTGTGTTTTAAATTGTTTTTGTGTTGCAAAATGACGACGGGCGGTTAGCGCTATCTGTGCGCAGCGAACAATTTATCTCTCGTTTTGTTTCTTTTCTTTCCAACGTCCAGCCAAACTGATTTCCAAAAAACAAGTCAAGTCACGTCACGATAGGCCAACTCTTCTTATCCATCCAAGAATTGTAGTTCAATTTTAATACATCCCAAAGAGAATGTTCATTTGTAATTAGTTAGATGATCTAACCAACCAACTAGCCGAGCCCCCATCGCCGACAAAACCCAGAGACGCGCGCAAACCAGTCCTATTTTCTTCCTTCTTGTCGTATTCTTCTTCGTACACAATTTGTTTGTTCGTTTCGCTTTTCCCAAAAGATCCTTTTCGCTTGTTTGTTTGTTTTTGGACCACACAACAAAAGAAAAATACTTAACTCCACGATGGATACGAGTCTTGATACCACTGCTCTCCGTTTGCGGCGCCCAAAGGTTGCTGCGCGAGGGGTTGGCTGCCCCAATTGCTCTGGTATCTGCGCTTTGACTCCCCCTGGTTCTGGTGACCCCCGTCGAATTTCCGCTTACCTGCTATAAACACAAACAAACACAAGTTATTTCCAAGACCACAAAGAGGACAAAATCAAGGATACAAATGAAATGGAATAGAATAGAATGGATATACATACAGGTCAGGTAAGAGAAATTCCCCCAAAATCAAAATTAAGCAGTCGCCAACAAAACAGCTGAAATATTACAAGACAAAGAGGTTTGGGATTAGGTATTGACGACCCCGGAAGGGTACACTTGGGGGGCCTCTTGATAAGAATCACATACCTGGTAAACTTCCCTTGGCGCGGGCCCCCCCACGAGCGGCTTGGCGTGTTGCTCCACGCGCCCCTGCTGCTCCGGCCCGGCCCGCTCTGTTGGCCGCTGCCCCACGGGCTGGGGGGCCACCGGCCCGGCCACGTGCCACCACCCCACGCCCACGGCCAACCTAAATAATCAACAGACAAACGCACGCATTAGCACATCTCTGCTCACCATCATCATCATCATCATCATCATCAAGAAAATGATACAACAAATCAAAGACTTAAATTTAAACTTAATCGTTAAAGTAATTAATAATTAAATTATTCGCTCCGGGTAGTTTGGAAACCAAAATTTGACTAACGATGCGCGAAATTTCCACAATTTCCAATGAAAAACATCAATTAATCAACAAATATCATATCAACATCTCTGTAAGATTGCTGTACAAACAAAAAGGTGCCAGTTACCACCGTTAGTCATTCAAGTTTCCCTCTTAATGTTTTCTTTTTTTGATATTAAACATCAACTAATACACCAAAATCTCTCTGCTCTACCCTTTCTACTGTTTCTTTGTTTGCGGGAGAGATGAGGATACAGAGGTTTGAGGATTAGTGATGGGGGGGAATCAACGTCCTTTTGTAGGTACAGCAATTTATCCTGGATGTGAGCGTTGGTTAGAGATAGAGGTAGAGGTAGAGAGAGAAAAATTAAAGAATGAATCAATTAAGGATTAAGGTTAGTAGAAAGGGCCGGAACAAACCTGTGTCCCACTGTTCACTTCGTAGTACACACTTGTAGAATTCAATGCATTCGTTTCATCCAGGTCCTAAGTGTCAACATAAAATCGATATCAGTAAATCAACTTGACTTCGTCTGTGTCTCTTATGCAAACACTTGGCACTGGGTTGATGATGAATATCGTAAATATTATTCATTATTATTGAGTGGATAGTCCTTAGGGGAGCTAAGAGTTTTATATGTGTATCATATGCATATATGTAAGAGCGAACCACCCTTGTGTGCAGTCGTGGGATCGCAGCTGACAGACTCCTTCCTACTGCAATTGCCGCTGATCGCACGACTGCACACTGACCATCCTCAACCCATCCTTGGAGAGTTACACCTTGGGCTTGCAGTTGCAGTTGCAGTTGCAATTGCGCATTGTGTTCCTCTCCCAGAGCGTTGACGATGGTCCATCTTCGTGTATCTTTTTTGTTCTTGTTACTAGAGATTTGATTGAATGCAGAAAAAGCTGCTCTAGCTCTAGAAAAAGGGTTATCCAAATATATGATTAGGGCATGTATCGCTACAATCCAGAATCAAAATTAGAACTAGAACCAGAACCAGAGGTTCCAACTTATTGGTTCTTGGCTCTGCTTGCATAAACTATAGACAAAGAATGTAAAATGATGTAAGGAAAGTAAAATATGTATGTAATATACCAGCCAAAAAATAATTATGAAGCATAAATATGTATATATAATAAGCACATAAAATATATATAAAAGCAAAGCTTGAGTCTAAGAAGCGTTCTAAGAAGCAAAACTTATAAAGCAAAAAAATCACAATCAAAAAAATATTATTTAACAATTTGTTCAAAATTCAAAAAATGATTAAGAATTTGTTTCTTTAAATAAAGCAGCACCAATATGGACGACGATCAATAAATAAATAAATAAAATAAATAAAATTTAAAACGCTGCGACGCTGCTGTTGCGACTAACAAATGAATATATAACTGTACAAAAAGAGTTAATTAATTAATTAATTAATGCGTTGGTGGTTTGTTATGTACATGGGCTTGGCATAGACACAACACAACAACAACACATAAATAAACAAATAAATAGACAATGAGCCAACAAAAAAAAACACTGCAAAATAAGCAACAACAAAACAAACGGCAGTTAGTTAGTGAGTGTGTCGACATTTGGCGGTTGCGGTTGCGGCGTGTCCATCATCGCCCACCCAACTTTCTTTGGATAACCCTGCAACTAGGAGCACATGATCATCATATCTGAGCCAAGCAGCGGCTCCTGCTCCTGACTCTTCCCGGCAAGGCAAAGCAAGGCAATTTTAATTCATTTTGTTCAATTTTGGACGCGGACGCGCCGACGGACTCAGATATGATATTTGAATGTGGCAAGAGTTCATTCAGCAAACGACGTCAGACACTGCACTGCGCTGCAATCTATAATAATTTATCGGCGAAACCTTGTATATACAATTTGTACAAGTTCAAAAGTAAATTTAAACGTCCAGCGTCTAGTACGTACTTTTTTGAAAAATTAGTAATACCAACCAATTAGAAACAAAATTTAAATATGTAATCAAGAAATAATTATAAATTATAAATTTACAATTAAATTAATCAACAAACGAATAATTAATTAATAAAGTAAGAAATGAATGAATGAATGAATGCATAAGTGAATGGAAAAAATGCTGTGAAAAAGAGTAAAGAACTTTGTTGTCTTTTTGTTTGTTTGTTTTTTGTATCTTGCCACAGTCAAACAGACCGCACTTTGCGAAGTGTTTTTGTATTGTTTTGTCTCTTCATTCAATAAAAATCTCTTTTTGGATGCAATTGTTCGTTTTTGGGTTTTTTCTTATAAATTTGGTATCTTAAATTTCTGTTTTGATTTCTAAAAATTGGGCCACCCACCGGTTGTGGCTGTCTGCCTCTCCCTCGACCTTGCGGTGGCGCCGGCGGGTAATCGTAATAGTATTCTTCATACCGGTAATAGTCATCATAATAGGGGTCACTGTAGCCGCCTCGATAATCCCCGTAACCGTAATAGTCGTAATCATAATCTATAAAAACACACAATAATGGTCCCAATTTTAGCCAACTCTGATCAAATCCAATTTGGAAATGCCTTTTAAAAATATTACAATTATATATCATATATCATATCATATTATATATCAATCAAATCAAATCAATTAAATATGTATCTATATCTATCTATAGACTACTATGTATATATAGTAATAAATAAATAACAATTAGCATGCCGGGAAAAGAGTCAAAGTCAAGTAACGATTCTTGCCACTTCTTTCTTCTGTCCTCAAAACAGACTGGCGGCAATCATACGTTTTGGCAATAATATTCAAATCAATAAACAATAATCGCGCTTTGCATTTTTCGCCCCTTGTTATCCCATCAACCATCATCACCTATACCCAGCCAACAACCAGCTATACAAATACTATAATACAAACACCCAATTGCATTTCTTTTCAGTTTCAGTGTAAAGTAAGTACATACTTACCAACTCCTGGAAGCGACAAACACAAGAATTATTATGCACATTACATTATCGGCACGCATGCAATGCAGTTAACCCTTTCCCGTTCCCATTTCCAATACGATTTTAGCAGAGGCGTGCAATATATAATATTATGCAGGATAACAAATTGGCAAAAAACGTACATACACGCAGCATCAATCACAATCTCACATTCGCACATCAATAACATTCACGCGCTTGGAAAATTCGGCTATAAGAAGAGGAGGGATGGTAATTAAATGAAATTAATTAATTATAGTGTCATTTCATAAACCTGCAAGAGAATGATCATGAACCTGAACCTGAACTTGGCTGGTGTGATGTTCAAAAGGTTAAAAAGCAATCGTGATCTCAGTCAGCCATCAACAAACGTATCTGATCGGCATCATTCAAATTCAATTCAAGCAAATTTTGTTAATTTACAACAAAAAAACAATTAATAATTAATTAATTATTTGCCAAAAACGATTAATTTGTTAAGAAGACAACAAAACCGTGTCAAAGAAAGCACTGCACTCTGCATTGTCTTCGCGCATTTCGCAATCATTCATAATTATTAGATGAAAATTCCCGCCACCAATTGCATTTTACAGTGCAACCTTTGACAATGCTAAAAATATGCGGCGAATGCAATATCCTTCTTCTCAAACGACGCGATTTTCAATTTAACAGAATAGTTACTTGACCAAAAACAAGCACAGACCAAGGTTCACGTTGCTTATTAGATGGTGACACGTAGAGAATCGAAACAACCCCTTCTAGTAAATACATACATACACATACACATGTTGTAGAAGGGGTTGAATTCAGAGCCAAAACGAACAGAACAGAGATAATATTCTTCAATGAATGAGACTTGTGCGACTTACCATAATCTCCACGACCCATCGGCGCTCGCATACCGGTGCCCGTACGGGGTCCTTGGCCGGGTGGTCCACGCATGGGAATGTTGCTCGGCACCATTCTATCAACCACCAATTTGCATATCAGTACAAACACACACACACCAAACAACAGGTTAAACCTGATCGTCAATGGGTGGGGTGAGGGATGAGAACCATCTTCATCTTCACATCACCTCAATAATAAAAAGACTGAGCAACTTACCCTCCACGGACTTGCATCATCTGCATCATTCTTCTTTCTCTGGCGCGAAGAATCTCTTCCTTCTTCTTCTTATCGGACGGAGGTTTTGCTAACGACACTTCAATATTCGAGCCACCCATTTCTTTACCATCTAGTTCTTCCATTGCCTAAAAAAAAGGAAAACAAATCACAATTTTACAATAATTAATCAAATCCTCGCAAACACAACTTAAACTCACTTTGACTGCATTGTCCCGGTCTTCAAAGTGAATAAAGGCATAATCCTTGATCTTCTTGACGCGCTCCACCTTGCCAAACGCCTCGAACGACTCCTTCAGCTTCTCCTCGGAGATGTCCTGCGTCAGGTTGCGCACATACAATACCTTCACCTTGGACATCGTCTGCTCGTCGGGCTCCTCCTGCGGATCGGCCCAGTCGACGATGATGTCGCAGCCCCACACCTTGATCCGGCCCGTGCCCAGACGGCGCTTCGCCAACGAGGCCGCCTTGTGCGATTCGTACTCCAGGAAGCAGAAGCCGCGGTTCTTCTTCTTGTCGTCGGGCGAACTGTAGATGATCACCTCCATCAGGCCGGCTAAACGTCGTTTGGTCCAAGCAGAAACAAAACAAACAGGACCACACAATTAAACAGATTGCAATGCAATGCAAAACATACAACAAAAAACAAACAAGAATTAAATTAAATTAAAATCAACTGGTTAAGAAATTAATTCATTAATTAATTAATTGATTCACGGCTGATTGACAAGGAGAGGCACCAAAGTCCACTGCACTGCTCTATATTCTATCACGGTGGATGGTAATTAACAACAAGAAATATAATTACAAATTATCTAATTATTACTCAATTAACATCGCATTGGACCTTGCTACCCTTCCCATGCTCGTAGCGGCCCTGCCCTACCCAATTGCTCAGGCGCTTTTTGTTTCTAACTTTCTTCATGTTCATAGGTGACTGACTTAAACGCATTCCAAGGAGGTACAATTGAATTATTGGTGAGTGGTGGTGAAATGTTGTGTGACAAATGTACTTTGGGGTGGTGAAGGTGGTAAAGGTGTATCTTTGTCTTTGAGGTGATGTACTCTCAACTTACGTGCATGTTTGGAAAACTCTTCGAAGAGATCGTCTCGATCCCGGTTCTTTGGAATATAGCCCACAAATAACCGGTGATTGTTATAAGATATGGTAACGCCAATCTTTTTGGATTTCCGTATCTCATAATCATTGAGCTGCAAGAACAGTGGAAGGGTAGCCAATTGTCTTGCCTCA
>NBZA01002827.1:7766-19858 GCA_003054995.1 Aleochara bilineata
ACGGAATTCAATTGCGCAGTGTACAAAACTGCTTGTAGGTCTGCCCCGGAGAATCCTTCAGTGTTTTCGGCAATTGTCTCCAAGGAGATGTCTTGTGCCAAGTTTAATTTTTTTGACAAAGCTTTAAGAATCGCAAGACGTGATTGCTGAAATTAAATTAAATACTGGTTGATAGCGTACTTAAAACATGAGAAAAGTCAGTACCTTATCGGGCATTGGACATAATAATTGTCTATCTAACCGGCCGGGCCTCAAAAGCGCAGGATCCAAGAGATCAGGACGTGAGGTAGCCGCCAACACGCAGACACCACTCAACGCTTCAACCCCATCGAGTTGCGTGAGGAATTGATTTACTACCCTGTCTGTTACCCCAGTATTATCATGTCCACGCCTAAAAATCCCATTAAAACAAACGTTTCCACATATACAATGCATGTCTATACCTGGGAGCCAAAGAATCAAACTCGTCAAAGAACAATATACAAGGTTTTGCACTCTGGGCTCTGAAATGATGAACATTTTATAGAAAAATATGATGGCAATTGTTTTACAGACTTTTACTTTTGAAATATATCTCTAACTGCTTGCTCACTGGCACCAATATACTTGGATAATAACTCGGGGCCTTTGACGGATATCAGTCGCAAATTGCACTGCCTGGCCGCAGCTCCTGCAAGGATAGTTTTCCCCGTTCCAGGGGCTCCGTATAATAATACTCCTGATTGCAGTCGTAAGGGTGCGCGTGCGAAAATGTTTGCGTACTGAAAGGCAATAGAAAGTAAAAGTGATTCAGAGAATCAATGTATTGGGAATTTACTTGCGCCGGCCATAACATAGTTTCTACGAGAATCTTCTTGATATCGCCCAGGCCGCCCACGTCGGAGAAATCTCGATCACCGGGTGCATGCAACTGCACGTCTCTTAGAGATAAAGCTGACATGTTATCAAGGGCCAAGTTACAATGAATATTAGTCAATATAAGTTCCTGTTGAGGCGAATTTAAATTGTCTATAAAAGAATAAAGAAAAATAAAAACGTTGTTCAATTGTTTGAATGCCTGACTAACCCTTGTAAAACTCAAATATAACTTTATCAACGAAATCCTCCATGTCCTGCATGATGAATCCTTCTGTTTTGATCCCCAGTTGATTGAAATCCAACTGTGAGCAGTCAGCTTCTTTCTGTTTGAATAGATACTTTAATATTGTAATCCTGTCACTTTTCTGAAGTTCTTCAATGTTATAACAATTTTTAAACAAGTGTCTTCCACGTGAGTTGTAAATATTTGTATTCAGACGACTCATTGACTCTGTGGTAGCTATCAATCCAATTCGGTTTCGTCGAAGTAAAGATTGTAGTTCAATGGCTAGCAGTTCGCTTACTCTGCAATAAACATTTACAAAACTTTTAGTTTTTTTGTTTTTAAACACAGAAGAAAATAATACTTATTGTAATGAAGATTCTCCTGCGTTGGTTGCTCAGCTTCCACGACTTTCTCACATATAACATGAATATCATCCAAGACCAATAAAGAAGGCTGATAGTAAACCAGCCTTAGAAAAATGGTATTAAATGCCTTTTTTAAAGACTCAATGTTTTTCCCTTTCAACTTTTTACAGGAAACTATCTCTGTGTGTATAAATCTAGGCTCAGCCTTCATCAATTCGCATAGTTTTTTCATCAGAGTTGTTTTCCCACTCCCAGTTTTCCCTTCAATCGATAGAAAAAAGCACTAAAAAGTGCACATTTATTTTGTGGAGACTTACCTGCCAAAATAGCGCTTGCGTCAACTTTGGGCAAACTCTCAGCGAGCGCCATAAGAATTTGATTGTAATTACATGCATCCAAACATAACTCAAGCGGCTTATCATCGCTCTGCCCATTATCCGCTTTGCTCTCCTCGACTAATTCGCGCTCAGCCAATTTGAATTTGCACCCTCGCATAATGCCCGAATCGATTACGAGGAATCTTTCGTTCGCCGGATTGAAAGTCAGCGCAAAGCGGCATCGCTTTATCGGCTCCTCCAACACCAGGTTCGCATTTACGACAAACTTGCCGCCGTCCATGCACTGCGCGCACAGGTAATTTCTCACCAGCTCGTCAGCCTGGTTAAAGAACTTCTTATGCGTTACGATCTCAATCGATTTGGGCATAAACGTCGGCAATTGTTTCAATTTACAGGCGACTACTTTGGCTCCCAGTCTGGCGTTGAAGTACGCAAATATCATCTTGTTAACGTACAACGGAAACGTGTCCGCGCTTTCCGCCTCCGTTTCTTTGGGCACGTCGACGAAGAAAAGACGCGCGGTAATGCTGTCGACGAGTCCAGGCTGGGGCTCGTTCAGAATCTCCGCAATGTCTGGAGGCAGCGCAAGTATTCGCAAATTGACGAACGAACTATCGGTGGCACATTCATGATAAGGTTCCTCCTCAAACAAACCGGCGTGAGTCTTCGATAAGAAGACGTTAAAGGGTTGTTCGATGAATGCTTTTTTATCGTCTTCGATTGTGCGCGCAATGCATTCAAGTGGTTGCAATCGGAGTGTGTATTGTTTGTCATTAAAAACGTCCAGAATTGTGCGCATCTCTTTCGATGCTGGCAGACTGTTTCTTTTTGTGAATTGATAAGAGTTGACTTCTTGTTGCGGCGGTAAAATTCCCACTTCCGTTAAGATTTCCAATCTTCCGGGAGAAATAGGCTCAACGCCATCTATAAAGCAATCCAGCACGATAGTAGGTACTGCTATTTCAGAGAAGTTCGTAGTGTTCTCTTACCGACATTGACCGTTACGTGCAGAGTGTTTGATATCCATATGACCAATTTTTGGTCGTTGTGAACGATCTTGACGTGATTTAGTAATGTGCTTTGGACCGTTTCGGCGAGTTCTTCCTAATCATTGCCAATTGTGAAGAAGATTTGGTGGCACCCACAATAAATCGTAAGTTTTATCACTGTTTTTACAACGCATATTATTATTAACTCACCAGCATATCGTAATCATCCTGAGAGGATGTAATTAAGTTCAGTCGTCTAATGCTGGCAATGTAAGGCGTTGTAGATAAAAACACGATATCGCCCTTTATTATACAAAGCTCTTTCGCGAGAACTGAATCTATTGCAAGCTCGCCTTCTTTGAGAGATTTCATTGAAGTGCCAAGCGAGAAAAATGCGCGTTTGTTCAGACCGTAAACTAATCTAATCATGTGCTAAAATTTGCACGTTATTTCGGAAGACTTTGGGTAGAAAACATGCAGTTTTACTTACTTCATGGTCCAGCAGTCGGCTATCAGGCTCCGAGAGGAAAATGAAGTTGTTCTTGCAACTGATGAGTTTCACTTTAAACTCTTTATCATACATGGCCACTGATAGTCTTAATTTTTATTAACAAATAACACTAACTGTTACATGAAGTGCGTGCAGTTGTAATGTTTTGAAAATGATCCACACTAACGTTGTAGGTTATGTTAACTATTACTACATGCATTTCGTGTATTTTTATTCCTGCAATTCATTGATGAACTTAGACCAGGGTTAACCGTATATTTTTATAGCAACTTGACCAAGTGTTTACTTGTTTAAAGGCCCATTAGCAAATATTTTAAGCTGACTATAAATATCCTCCGTGAATAGTTCAGTCAACATTCATATTACATTTCTAGATTATTTATAGTAAATCATAGGGCATATAAAGATTTAAGAAGTATATAGGAATTATATACCTAATTATTTTTAACAAGCAGTCTGTGATCCTGCGAAATTTCTCACAAGAATATCAAAAGAACAACTTATTGTCATGGAACGGCGAATTCTTTTTCTGAAAGATCCCTTTGTTGTCTTGACGATCTTGACGTGATCTGGTTTTTGGGGCTGTTCCCCTGAAAAACAAGGGATTTTTTCTAACAATGAATTATTGCAACAATCGCAAAATGTCAAAACCACATGTTCTTCGTCTCGGGTGTGTCCGGAAGAACTATCCCCACTTTGTATCAGACAGTGGCGCCTTCATTCATACAAGCGTTTTGAAAACAACTGGCAGCTATCAAAACGAAGCTGCGTTCCTAACATCAACGAGCATTTTTGTACTGGTCATTTTATTTCATTTTTTACAAGTGTTACTGACGCCGAACTATTGGTCGAATAAAGGTAGGACGATACGTTAATACCTAATCTATCGATTTATTACAGTAGTTGTTTGAAAATCGGCAGTTGTAATTGATAATTCAATCTACAAATTAAGACATTTTATTACGATGGCGCGTCTATTTTAACGGTCGGGATGTTGGTGTGGCTGTTAATCCAGGTGTGAAATGTTCGTAAAGATGACAGGAAGATCATGATTCCTCTTGCAAAGTGAATGTGCAAAACGTGGATACGTTAGATTTTCGATAGAGGTTAATTTTTGGCGGTATCTGTCGGGCCGGAAAAGGCGGCAAAGCAATCGGTATTCGCAAGTGTTTCTACCTGATATTGGGTAGGCTCTGACCTACGAAGCTAAACTCGTCGGCTCAGTCGGTTCTTATCCATCCCCCGTTGATTCGTAATACCGAGAAGTATCTCCGGCGTGTAACTGATCAGTTTGTTTCTGTGCACAGCAATAACGAATAATACTTAGAGATGGCTCCTACCAAGACGACAAGACCAGCTCTGCTATCGATAGGAGCCCGTGTATCAACCCGGAGTAAAACAACCACCACCAATATTATTGGTAAACGGAAAGCCGATGCCTCGCCGTCAAAACAATCCGCGGCGAAACGGTCGGCTTTCGGTGACATGACCAATGCCGTGAAAATTAAGAACATTGATGATAAGTCCAAGGTGATCACAAAGCCAGTGTTGAAGAAGGTGACTGTGCAATCAAAACTTCTTCCCGGTGTCAAAACAGTAGCGAAGCCGAAGCAGAAGGAGAATGTCGTGCCGCCTCCAGCGCCCGCTCACAAGATACAAACGCGACAAAGCACTAAAATTACGGCACCCTTGCCGAACGAGACTGCACAGAAGCCGAAGGATGTGCTGAAGGCGGCCGTCCCGACCACCAAACCCAAGACAAGACTAAGCAATCAATTTGAAAAGACTGAGGAGTCGTTGTACTCATCTGCTTTGGAAGACATGTAAGTAGTTTTAAAGTTAACACTTTTTGGGAGTCAATTGATATCATAATTTGATTCTTCAGTAGTGTGTCATCCAGAAGTAGCACTGAAAGGAAGCCAATCGCCAATGATGGCACTGAAATGTCTGTCACAATGGTGGCGTCCCAGATTGAGGAGCATTTACATTTGGGTGGGCAAGTACAAGTTCCCGAAGGAGTCGATGACTTTGACAAGGAAAACTGGAACGATGTGTTCCAAATTTCACATTATGCCATGGACATCTTCAACTATATGAAAACCAGGGAGCCGATGTTCCAACCAATTGATTACATGCCCAAACAACCCAACATCAACCGATGGATGCGTTCCTTGCTTGTGGATTGGATGGTTGAGATCCAAGAAAGTTTTGAACTCAACCACGAAACGCTTTATTTGGGCGTTAAATTGGTGGATTTGTATCTGAGCGTCAAGTCGGTGCACAAGGAGACATTACAGTTGGTCGGTGCAGCGTCAATGTTCATCGCTAGCAAGTACGACGAGAGGATGCCGCCACTGGTCGACGACTTCCTCTACGTCTGTGATGGGGCTTACGTGCGCGATGAACTCTTAGCTATGGAGCGCAGTGTTCTTAAAGCCATCAAATTCGATCTTGGAATTCCGCTTAGTTACCGGTTTTTGCGTCGTTATGCCAGGGTAAGTTTCAGAATCTATTATTCTTGCGACAAATGTTAACCTTCTTGTGAATTTCCATTTTAGACTGCCAAGACAACAATGCCAATTCTAACTTTGGCACGCTTTATCCTCGAATACTCACTCATGGATTACGCGGCGATTAGTTTATCGGATTCGAAGATGGCGGCTGCGTCTTTATACCTAGCTTTGAAAATGAAGCAAGTCAGTGACTGGACGCCAACATTACAATTTTACACAGGTATGTGGACCCTGCCATTGTTCGTTTTTATGTCACCGACTTATCTATCCCTTATTTGAATGCGCAGGTTACAAACTAGACGAAATTATTGACGTGGTCCACTTGCTCAATATCAACTTACATCAGAAACCCAAGGAGCAGCTCATGACAATTAGGAATAAGTATTCGCATAAAATTTTCTTTGAAGTAGCAAAGGTACCTCTCCTAAGTAACGACGATCTGAGGATCTGATTGCGCGCGCGTCAGTATAGTAATCGCAAATCATTTTTTCTACACTCTAATCATATGCATTCGGGTCCAATTTTATTTATATGTAATTTTTTTGTTTAATTTTATTCGTCCATGTCCGAAGCAAACATAACATGTGCCAATACCGAAGACAGCAGCATGCTATCGATGTATAACATGCTCATTATATTTTCATTAGCACATTTAAAATATTTAAACTCATTTAATTGATAATAAACGATTTAAACGCTAAAGTCAGGGAGACAATGCAACTTAGATTGTAAGTGAGTATGCATTACGCACGAAACGCAACTGACTGTAAAAGTAATCAGTAATTAATTTGACTGAGAAATTGCCAATGATGACGATGTGAAGAAGGTGACGAGTTTTATGATTTACGCTTATATTAGACAATACCTACCTTTTCGTAGGTTAAAAATGTGTCCTCAGTGGTAGATAAGGATCTACATGTCAAAGAGTAGATTTGATGCAAAAGTAATTTGTACTTGTTAAAAATCTTCTTGTTCTTTAAGAAGTTGTTTTTCCGAGTTTATTGTATCATCCGATATACTAACATTCTAGTACAATATTTATCGATAATAATGTATGTTATAAACGTTTTCTAAAAAGTAACTTTTTGTATGTTGTACGATTGAAACTACTCTAATTTTTGATAAATAAACATTAGTATCCATTAATCCACGAGATTAATTAAAATATTTGTATATAAATAGATTCATCTGTTTAGGTATCAGCCTGATGCCATTGAACACGTTTGGATTCAAATAAGTAAATAATTTCTGTTCATTTGTTGCAAGGACGGACGTAAAACAATATTTGGCATATATAGTCTTCAAAGATTGGCTCTAATATTTATAAATATAAAAATAATATACCGTTACTTGAACATGTTGTCAAGCGACGCAATATACTCTGGCTTTGTGTATATAAATATGTAATACTTTGTTTTACTCACGAGAGGATTCATCTTCACATTGCCGGACTAACTTCCGACAGCATCGAATGCACGGTGCGTCCTTATTCCAGCATTTAATGTGGAAACAGCTCCCGCACTTTTTACATCGCGACACAAGTCGCATTTGCCACGGAAATAAAACCTCTGTCGAGTGGCATATTTCACAAATATACCCACGAGCATTGCACAACTGTAATAAATATCAAGTTATATAAATATCTAAAGTAATCATAACCAAATTAATTAATTACTTCGCATTCCCTTGTATGTCTACAACAAATTTCAACGACATATTTCAATTTGTTCTTTAGTTCGCCGGTGCGGGCTTGGCCCAAATCTTCCAAGGAGTAAATGTCCGGATCGTTAAATAAATACGATTCCTCTGATTTTAAAAGATCTTGAATGCTGAAATAAGTCGAATTTAAATGAGAGAGAACTTAGTCATCCTAAGATACAATGAGAAATCTTACTTTTCAGCATAGCGACAAGTTAAAATGTAATCTTTGAGATACATAAGGCCGAAGCGATACTTTTTGCAGATTTGCAAGTTGCGTGATTGCTTTCCTATCTTCGGATTCAGTTCGAATATCCGAAACAGGGGATCTGTGTACATTTGTTCAATCAGACGATACGAGAATGTGGAAACCGAATATCTAAACGAAAACAAAACAGAACATTTTAAACATGCACGCGCGTGTCTTTCATGATATGAACAACCTTGTGAAATTCCACTGATGGATAACACGAGCTGGAATTATTGATACTTGATTGGTGTGGCAACCCGTGCAGAAATATCGTCCCAAATAGTTGCAGTATCGGAACTTTGACGCATATTTTTGGGCTACTCTAATACCGCAACCTGCGCACCGATAGTTTTGTTTCTCCATTATTTCCTTCCTCCTAATAAATCAAGAAATTCTAAAAATGTTCAACTTTTAACGTCTTGGAACTTACGAGGGCATGGGATGAAGCGTAAATATAATTTGAGGTCGCGGCGGAGCCCATTCTTTCGTACCACGCAAAGGTGTTGAAACATCCTGTGCATCATCGGGGTTTATGGGCCAGCTTTTCGGCAAGGGCAATAATGCCTGCGGGACTTCTTCTTCGGACACCAACCATTCCAAATCAGATGCTCTCGGCAGTTGTTTTTCATTGAATTTACTAATAAGTGACAATGCCACTCCCTCTGCTGACAAAACATCAGATGCGCCGTCAGGAACACCGCGGGCCCGTTGCATGATATCCGCATCGGAATACAAAGACGCCATTGACAGTGTAAGTTCGGTATTGTCTTGCAGATTAGAAAATAAATTGACATTCAGATCTTCGTCATCATCAGATGATATATCCGCGGAAAAAGATCCAGGTGACGAAGACATCGACACAGGACTTAAAGTTGCCGCTAGAAAGTCAAATACGAAATAGTCAATCAATCTTATTTTAAATTAGCTAAATATGAATACATACTGTCAGTCTTCCCATCACTTAGCGAATTCGCCCATAGGCGTCTTTGCCGTTCTTCGATTCTCTCGCGGCGTCGAAGACGAATCCTCTGCTTCAAATCGTTGATTTCTTCATCGCTCTCATCCTGTTGCTCTTCGCACAACTTCAGATCTTTGGTTGACTTGATTTGCTCCATTGCAGCAATTACAGCTTCGCAAATGTTGAAATGCGCATTCTCGCGGTCCAATTCAGCGTTTCCTCTGGAAAGTTGGCTGGAAATTAGGTAACTGGTGAGAGATTGGCCCTTCGCCGGCTTTGGGAAATATCCAGTGCTCATTGGTCTCACACTAAGGCCTCCGTCTTCGATAAAAGTCTTCTTTGGTAAGTTTCGTGTGTCTTTCTCGCCTGATATCCCACCGATGGAACTGAATATACTGAATTCGGGACTCCTTATTGGTGACTTGCTACTTGTACACGCTTGTATAGTATTCATCTTATCGGGCGGTGTATGTTCAATTATATTGTTGTCAATAACAAAATGTTTACCCAATTTCTTGCACTTTAATTTACTATCTTTATCTGGTTGTTTTACTGGAATATTCTTCGCTGTCGGACTTGGATGGGGAGTGCTAAAGCGACCGCGCTTTTTCTTATAAGTGGAATATAATTCAGGCATGCTATTCCACGTTCGTAACTTTACCATTGGTTTGATATGAATGTTTTCCTTCAGCGCGTCAAACGTGGGTTGGCAGGAAATTTTCTTATCTTTGTCTCGGATTTGTTTTAGATGTGCGTCCGGAAATGACACGCATCGGCGGTGAACTTTATGGTAGTTGTTATTCTTCGTAATGAATAAGTTTGGCTTGATTTCCGATATCAGACTAGCTTGGTTGAGCTCAACTGCTCGGAGACAAATTAATGTCGCCTCAGCATACTCATCCTGACATAAGTACGCGTATTCATGATAACATTGGCGAACGTGGTTTTTATCCGACAATAGCCAACTCAATTTCTGTGAAAGTGAGTGACTCTCCAAGTTCCGGTATAGCCATATGGAAGACCGGTCATCTTTAACATGTGACGGTAAGTTATTTTTGCATTCGGACTCAATGCTGAATGATGCGTTCATTACATCCGGCTGTAACCATTCCAAACCTTGGATAAAATGCCAATAATCACTGCCCTAAAAATCATATTTTATGGGAGGCTAATAACACAGACTAGAAAAGAAACCTTACATTATTTTCAATTCCTTTGCAGCCATGTCTGAAAATTTTCTCCAAGTCTACATGCAGTCTATTAAGGCCCCCATAAATATTCCATAAATAAGTTACTTGGCTATTTAGCAATCCTTCGACAGTCGATTTTAAATCACGCAATAACTGCTGATACTTCGGATAAGAGTCCGCTTGCTGTGACATATTTTATTGTTATGTCCACACAACAAGACTAAATAGTATGAACTGCTGGCAGTGTGATTCATGTTATGATCAAATGTTTGCACAGTTGCATGCCATCGCTTGCTGTTTAATTGGTTATTCGCTGCTAATTAAATATTGATAATGAACAAAGTTTCATTTTCCCAAAATATGCCCTTTACATATAGTTATAAACTTCATAAACAATCTATGAATGCCATAACAACTGACTGTATAAATTATTTAAATTATGACTCTCGAACATTAAATAAGACTTGATTTTAATAATACGTGGCTTTACACTTGTAATATCATAACATGAGACTGAACAGATGATTTTAAAGAGCCTGTCCTAACCTCAGTTTAAATGTCATTCAATGTCAAAGAGGTGAACAAAATGCAGCGTCAACGTATTTTTAATTTGCACTAAGTTTGTTTATTAAACTTTCTGTTTATATTGTGTTTAACAACAGTTACATAGTTCGATACAAAATGGCGCAAAGAAGGTATGTATACAAGCAAACGAGATGCGCTCAATGTTGAAGTGTTTTATGGTATTCTAGACAAAGTAGCACAATTGATGATTATATTGATAACTTATTAAAGATTAATAATTATGAAGACACTGTGCGGCAACTTGATTATTACTATGGAATGGGTAATTAATTATCACAAAATCGTAGAAACTTTTATATAAATATAACCATTTTTCAGTTAAGAGACAATTACTTAGACATCAAAGCCCAATTAATGGATTATTTCCTAGCATGTCTTCAAATCAAGACATAGGAAGCGTTAGGGATAGCATTTACTGCGCAGCTGCCGTGTGGGGCTTGTATCAATCTTACAGGTGCATAACTTTTAAACTTGTGTTTTCTTTTGTTATTTTTATTACAATTTTACAATCAGGAGGATTGATGATGACAGAGGTAAATCTTATGAACTAGGACAATGCACTGTGAAATGTATGAGAGGTATCATGGGGTGTTGGATGAAACAATCTAACAGAATCGAACTCTTCAAGAAGAATCAATGCAGTCAGCATGCTCTTCATGTAAAGTTTCACATGACCACCAGCGAAGTTGTACTGGACGACGATGCATACAATCACTTACAGATTGACGTTGTATCATTATATTTGTTATTTTTGGTGCAGATGATTACATCAGGTTTACAGATAGTTTATACACAAGTATGTTACCAGCCAATAAAAATCGAGAACGCTTAAGATAATACATATTTCTAGGATGAAGTTGCATTCATACAAAATTTGGTTTACTATGTAGAAAGAGCATATCGTACTCCAGATTTTGGCATATGGGAGCGCGGAAGTAAGTATAACGATGGAACTCCAGAAGTGCATGCAAGCTCCATCGGGATGGCGAAGGCAGCACTGGAAGCAATCAATTGTTGCAATCTGTTTGGAGATAAAGGGGCATCGTGGAGTGTGATTTATGTAGATATTGATGCGCACAACAGAAACCGAAGTATCTTTGAAACAATTCTTCCCAGGGAATCATCATCAAAAGTAATACGATTATTTGTTGAAGTTTTATCAAGGTTAATATTCATTTGAATTCTAGGACGTTGATGCTTCACTTTTAACTACAATTTCATTTCCTACTTTTGCAACTCACGAAGAATTACTTTACACATCATGCAAACAAAATGTCATTAGCAAATTGAAAGGGCGCTACGGTTTCAAGAGATACAGCCGTGATGGATACAAAACTGTTGTGGAAGATCCCAAGAAGAGATATTACACTCGCGGGGAAATAAAACATTTTGAAAATATAGAGTGCGAATGGCCAATCTTTTATCTCTTCATGATTATTGACGGTGTTTTCCGCAACTTGCCAGATCAAATCGTCGAATACCAAGAGTTACTTCAGCCGCTTATATTTACGGATCAACATGGCGATCCGTATATCACAAAATGTTTTTACGTCGCCGAGGAAAATTTACAAAAGGAGCGGGAAGATCCAGGATCCACTGCGCGCAGGCCCT
>NBZA01002828.1:0-11519 GCA_003054995.1 Aleochara bilineata
ATATTGTGGGATACGACCTTTAGGAAAGTTGGTAACGATATGTATATTTCACAATCATATTTTTTCTTTTACAACTTTTATTAGTTGTAATCACAACAATCGTTAAAACACCAATTAGACGTTTATGTTCACAGCTCCTCTCTCTATACATGTGAAGCTTAATTGGAGTTGAGCATAGAAACAACTCGAAATCGAATAGAATGCGCAATAGGGCGCTTGAACAAAGCAATAGTCCTAAAAACCGGCAGTTTCCTTTACGATCACTTGTAAAGTTGTGCGAAGTAAGTGGGAAAGTTTAATGATGCAAAAATTCATCGGTTGCAGGACGATCGCCAAGGCTAAATCTATTTAGTAAACTTCTGCGTCTCTTGGGAGGAATGGTAGTTCAATCGTAACTATTAGAAGAATTGCTTCTTAACAACTACATATTAAGAATATTTATAAAACTAGTTAATAATTAGAATTAAATTCATTTAACAATCTATTCATAATAATTCATAAATATTTGTGTATTTTGTGTTAAAAGCAAAGAAGAATTTATTGCTGACGTAAAGTAAAGTAAAGATTGATTATAGTGAGTGCAATAAATAACTCTGATTGTTCTTGGTAGCAAACAATAAATACGAACAAATACGTATAACGTTTTTTCGATGAGAGCAAGAAAGCCTCGAGTCTCTTTTGTAATGCGGATTGGAATTGAATTGCATTTGCATTTTTGGGTTAAGCACACTGATAACACTCGCGCAGTGGGGAGCTGTAAATGTGAATAAAACGTCTCTATCGCTGGTAGCTTTCCTTCGCCCACTCAATTTGAATAATAATGGCTCGTGACTACTGTGCTTTCGTTTCTTTTTTCTGCTTCTTTTAGGATTCACTTCAGAAAGACTATGATGCTTCGTCAGCGAACATAAAGCCTGGATAGCACTGCTCGCAGGCGTCTTTCTATAGAATAATTTTTGGTCGAGTAGAACGATGATTTAATCTGATTTAAGCCCTTCATATAATTTACAATTTGGCTCCAACTAATAGGCTATTAAGCTGAAATTAGGAAGATTTCTTATTAATTTACCTCTACTTTACACTTTGTTTTACTAATATAATATGCAATTGAGTTAATAGTGCAAAATATGACGATACAAATTTTAGAATTCAATTTGATTTTTGAAGAGGTACAAGGATAATAAATATATGTTAGAGTAGGGATTTTATTTTCTGGCGGAAGTGATGATTTCACGGAAGATAGGTTTGATTATATAGTTATTACACATAACAGGTATTTGCCAGTTGAGGTCGACTCGTTTATCCACGTGGAAAATTAAGGTTATACCTACTTGGTAAATGTAAATTTATATTTTCGAAATATTTAAGGTTTCAATTGCGTTTACATTCTAAATTTGCTTTGGTCAAACAAATTGAACCCTAAATAAATTAAATATTTACACTAATCTTTTAGAATCATTATGCAAATATATAAAGAACATACTTTCTAAAAAATACTACAATAATTTATAGTGAAATGTTAATTAATTACTTGTTTAATATCTAAATGTGTGGAGAAATAGGAATAAAATCCTGGATTACATTAATAATGAGACGTACTTAAAAAAATTCAAAGTAGAAGAGGATTTTTGTCACTTTTTCACGGATTTAAACTTTATTTTTACTTTTTATGTTAGATTTGTATGTGAATATTGCAAAGATATTGAAAATTATTGCTTAGAAATAATATTTTATTAGAAGATATTAGGTAATTTTATTTGCAACTAGAAAGCGCATGTTTCTGTCACAATAATTAGATTTAAAGTAGAGATTGTTGCCACGATCGCATCGATTGGGCTATCAAACTATGCCAGACGAAACTTAAATGGCAGGCTGTCCGTAGAACTTTGATTTTAATATAAGTTAGTCGATAATTGCATTATAGTGAAGTTATTTCACAAGCAACTGATGCATTTTAACGCAAAAGCAAGAATGCAAGTATCTAAAACAAATTTTAACACAATTTCAATATTTATAAAGCATGAATAATGCGAATATGATTCTCACTTGTTCTTGTACATATACTCGCCCAAGCCCTAGAGGATCACGAACCACTTGAACTTAGGCTATGCCTTCAAAGTGATTTATGGGGCTTAAGCTGCAGCCATCCTTTTCTAACTTAGGCCTGTGTACTGCTTTCTTTGTAAGCACAAGATTTGAGAAGACGGCCTGCAAATTTGAAACGGCCAATGGTCGGTAGTGTCAAAATTATCACAATGCCAAATTTTCATACCTGGGCGGAACGACCGGTTTGACAGTTTCAAGTGGTTCGTGATCCTCTAGGGCTTGGGCGAGTATACCTACTATGTATGTATGAATGGTACATCGCATCGCATCGTAAACAATTTTCTATCAGTGTTTTAGAGTTTGACTTCAAAAGCTTGTACAGTCGTTGTGCAATATTCAACAGCAGAGGTAATACATTTTTAACAAGAGGTGCATTCGAAAGTGACATAAATAAATCTGACGCTATCATTTATTCTTGTCATTATCAATTCACTATTTGTGGAACTCTGTTTATTATTAATAGTATTTATTTTTACAGTTTATGTCCACTTGTCAATATACATATGTACTAATATCAATTCAATCATGCCTTTATTTATATAAATGTAGGGGAGAATAACGTAATTTGGACCAACGCCTAAATTGGACCGCGATAGTTTGATGAAATCTGCGCAATTTTTGGTAGACAACTTCTTTTGGTAAGATTAGACATGGTTAATGCAGTCTTGTTTGTGAAAATACATCCTGCGACTAAGCCGAGAGAAGAGTTTTTGTTTAACGTATACAATAATCCATTATTTTTACGTTAACAAAGCCGTTAATTTTTCTAAACTCAAGTAACTGCAATTGTTATTATGTCAGCATAAAGCTTACTTATTTATCTATGATTGGCAATAACGATTTTATGAGATTATGTTAGTTATACGTTTTTGTACAATATCAAGCAAAAATATTCAAGTTGCCTAAGTTGGACCAAACGTAGTTGCCGAAATTGGACTGCAGAATTGAATAGGTATGTATTTACAGATGACCAATTCGCAGCATCTAATGTTTTGGAACTTTCTGAAAACCCTGTCACAACTTCTAGCAGTGATACTGATAATGAAAATGAAAGTGATAACGAAATTGAACGATTTAAGACACACTTGAAGAAATATCACCGCGAGCGATGAAAAATCCAAATCTAAATAATTCTTTGCCTTCTCGTTGTGCACTAAAAGCCCAGAGAGCAGTAGAAACAATAATCAACTCTTTTGTTGCAATTGCCAATAAGAAAGCTAATGTTCTAATTTCTGTCCAAATAAAGACACCGGTTTCCTAATTTGAACCGATGAGACAATTATTTCACATTCATTTTTAACTGTTAAAATATGCTTTTGAGGATAATGTAAAATTGGTTCAAATATGGCTAAATAAAAATGTGATAAAACAAGAGTAACTTGTTCTAAAATAATTTTGTTTAGAGAATCACGTTTATACGTCCTGAAAAGCTGGAAAGCCCATTATAGAAACACTTATACTCAAAGCGCAAAAAATAATAGAAAGGACAATGGGGTAGAGAGAAAGGAATCTGCTCCAATATAAAATTGTTCTACTTTGTTCAAAGCTGTGGGTATTAAATGGAGGGCGCCGGAAATGTATTTGTATTTCATCGCAGCGCCCGTTTCCTGCCTCTCGCATAGTTATTGTAGCTATACATGATACCCAACGCCAGAAAAATGAATATCCTAACAATCGGTTCGATGGGCAATGAGCGACGAGGGTAGGACGGCGTGAATGGACCTGACAGGAATAATATATTAACCGCAAGCGGAAAATGCGTACGTGATGAGTGCTGTTGTTATATTTTATTGTCGGCCGGGAAGAAAATAAACGTGCGGGAACAAAAAGTGCGCGAGCGCGGAGGGCACACGAACCGTATATGTACGTCACGTTCCAAATTAGCGTTCACTTACGTGCAGAGTTCACCCTTCGCCGGCACTAATCATTAATTTCAACAAGATGCTATTAATTAGATTTTTCTAGGCTGAACTGATTTTCCCAGCAATTAACATTTACCCTATTCTTTCTGCTGAAATGTTAGGATCTAATGGAGTGCGAAGGATATTTCAAATGAATTGATTAAAACACATAGTTCATTACGGGGTGGTTCGTTTTAATTTGGATTTTATTAATAAAGTTACAGCGTACGCCAAATTTTTAATATCACAAAGCCGTTTCGTCGCTCTTGTCACAAACATATTCATCTCTTTGTTCATATTTTCCTTTGGGAAGCGGCGATTATGAGCGCTGCTTAATGCAGGTAATTTACTTTCTCCTTGCTGGCTAACAACGTCATATTGACGCAGACGTGTACTTTGTTCTTCCTGTATCCGGTTAATATACGACGTATTCTTAGCTAACCCGACGGAAAGGACCAAGTATATAGTGAAGCTGCTGAATTAATATCATAGAAATGTATGTATAAATAACTGATTTTTAAAACTGTCGATTTTAATGTTTAAAAACTTTTTGTTAAGATATATATTGACCATTCTGTTCTATGACTCTTTGCCAACTTATAAGCAAAAGATTTATTTCTTGCTCAAAAAATTCTGGTTTTTATTGACAAAAAACTGAAAAAGGTGATTTTCTACGGCTTTTTTTGATGTGAAGGTTTTACCATCTAAAATAATTTGCAACGATCTAAACAAATAAAAATCTGATAAGAACAAGTGTGAAGAATAGGGTGAATGCTGTATGAGTTGCCAGTTTGATATCGTTTAAAGAACAAATCACAATCGTTAATTCAACGAAGCAAATTTCGTTCAGTGAGAAGCTGTGGAACCCAAATGTCCAGCTTTGAATGCAGACCAAGGCGTTTTATGTGGTGATAGACAGTTAAAGGTGCCAAATTCAATTGACCAGCAATCTCACGAATTGTTATGCGTTGATTTTCATCAACTAACGCCTTTATTTTGTCTTCGTCAGCTTAAACTGGTCTTCCACTACGTGTTGCATCTTCTAGATCAAAATTTCCTAAACAAAACTTTTAAAACCAAAAGTGACATTGCCGTGTGGACAATACAATGTCTCCATACACCTCGACTAGTTTTTTTCTTACTTGCACTGCATTTTTACCTTTTACACAATAAAAGAGTAAAATATGTCAAAAATGTTGCTTTTTTCCCATCTATAAACACTCACTGAAGAATAACTATAGCACAAAAACAAACCAAATTTTTCACAAACAAAGCTTAATAAATGGACAATCGAAATATATAAAGTCTACCTAATTATAATTATAAAAAACCTCCGAGAAAAAACAATAAAGTCATCTATCTGAAAATGTTGCGAAGACTTTCCGAACGACACACTAATTAATAATTAAGTTAAAATAATTGAAGTACAAGTATTGTATTACCATCAAAATAAATTGAGTGTTAAAACTTATAAATAGATAATTTCTGTTTCAAAATTCATTAAAATGCAAAATTATTTAGACAGGAAATAACTGCGTTAAGTGTAATGATTTAGTTTCTGCCCATTATGTAAATGTAGATATAAATGTGCACATGAACGCACATGCCTCTGTGGAATTGCAAACAAACGAAAAGAGCCAAGTTATAATATAAGCGAGCAAGTTGTAAAAGGTTTTGTGATTTATGGATACCCAGCAGTGCGTTCAAATATTAATAAAGTCATCATTGTGCAGTGTGTTCGCTTCGCTTTGACCCATCCACGGTGCGTCCACTACATATTCATCTGCAATTTCAAGTTTGATTCGCTGGAAACTCATAGATTACGCTATAATCATAATGGAACACTGTACCTAACCGTTATTTGCCGCTGTCACGCTATGGCTATACCATTGCAATATGCTGTGCTGCAGGCACTCAGGTGGAGGAATATTGTGGTTAGATGTTGAACATTGTTGACTATTTAATTCAACAAGCATTAGCTACCGGTTGAATTGCTGGCAAGTGGTACATTTTTAATTAATCTCTACTTAAAAAATGTGTACTTTTGTATTGTACTTTCATCAAAATGAACTGATTTGTAGAATAAACCATATTATCCTTTGCTTTAGTCTGTTGCAGAAATGAAAAGCTTATTACCTGCCGGCTACAATCACCGACCAACAACCAATACAGAATATTCTGCAGCAAGCATAGTTTTAGGTCGAAGTATAACAGAGGAAAGCAAAAAAGTACTGCGGGGCAAATTGGATTCTAAATAAAATAGTAGCCACTGTTGGCCCCGTAAAGTGTGCTCAGTTTTTCATGGATTTGTTTGCGGTCTACTCTCTTAGGTATTCGCATCCGCCACCGGGCTGTGCACGAAATTGATTAGATACATAAACATGCTATGCTGGCCTCAATCACAAACGGGCAAAGTTCTGCAATGTGTTTCTGTTCTTCGTTTTCTGGGTAGGTATATTTTTATATTAATCATTTATCTGCAGAAGCGATCAATAGAAAACCGACATAAAGCATTCGCAAAGAAATGCATAAATGCGTCTACTGTTGTGTATTGTTGTTCTTGCTTGTTTCCTGCACAAAGGCTGCGGAGAATTACCCATAAAAATATAATTGCTCCAGTAGCTGTAACGCTTTACCGCCCAAATGGGTATAATAAATTATTTTTGTCAAGCTCAATTATTTTTTTACTGGCATGGCGCGATGTTGTACCTACTCTGTATAAAGTTAAATTTGGTACAAAGCTACAGCATAATCTGCCTAAGACCACATAAAAACATGTATATTTTTGGAGCAATTCAAATGAATTAACAGCAAGAAATTTACATTTAAATGGCTTTTTTCTTAGGTTTCTTTAATAGTTTCTAATATGGAATTTAACAATAGTCAAAGAATCTAATATCTTAAAGAAAAAACCAACAGCAATCAAGTAAAAAAATAGTTTGCATGTTAAAACTCTGGCAAAAAGAAAGTTTTATTCGCTAGTGTTACTTGCATGTTAGCTTATCATTTAGCGTTTGAACTTCAACCACTTCTTCCCTTGTTTCCCGTAGGCAGCTAGCCAGCTCTGATGTGAAAGTAGATTAAACTTACTTACCTTTAATAGGAGAACACTGCGCTGTAATTTATACATTTATTCAAAGGTGAAACTTAAACATATTCCAGAAAGAACAACACCATACCAATTCTCATAAAAAACGCAGAATCGTTTCTATATTTATATATTTAAAGTGTATATTTCTTTGTACACATTTCTGTGTGTAAAGTAACACATTTACTGTAGTAATAAATATTTTATATACTTAATATAATTTGCTTAACACTTTCAAATATCAATTTATTTACAAATACAATGCATAGCTGACTAGATTATGTACAGCAAGATATACTTTTCATGGTATAATTATATTACATACTCATATTGTTACATTTTCAAAGGGAATTGACAGTATAATTGTTAAGGGGAAGCTCGTTTTGGCAATGTTACATCAGCATAAAGTCACTCAAAATTAAATACGATTCGTTGCTTTGGAAATAACTTATGTTCTTAAAAAAATGTTTAAACATTTTTGATTCCTTATAAATAACCAAAGAAATTACTTTGGTTTGTTATTATTTATATAAATTGCGTCACTAATTAAAAGTGATATACATTGACATTTCTATGAATTTCTGTTGATTGTCGTATACTATTCGAAATTAAACTATTAAATTGTCGATTAAATGAATCATTAATTAGTTTTAATTACAAATTGTAGGTCACGGATACGCATTACAAATGTACACAGTCAGTAAAGTCACAACAGCTACATACCATACTTTCAGAGGGCATAGTCCCGCAAAAGAATATTTTCGCTGATGAAAAACTCAATTAAATTACTAATTCGGCGTTCATTAATCATTTACTCACACTGTCTACTAATTATAAGCACAAAAACCACTTGAAAACTGTCAGTTTACACTCAAATTGTATTCGCACTTTGTTTTAGTTTAAATGGTTAGCACTTACACTTGCTGCTGTCTTTCTGTCTACGAGCAATTTGTGGCTTCGTTTCGTGATATTAGGAGAAAGATGAGACACGTCGCCGGCAAGAGAAGAGAACCACACAGTCGTGCAGAGGCGCCGGGAACTGCGCTCAATAAAAACTCGTTATATGTATTGACATTGCAATTGGACTAATTTGCCAGTTCAAATAGAAATATAACCAGATTTACTCACCCAGCAGCAGCGCTTCTCTGGTAACCAGGAGCGGCAGATTCTGCGTGGCCGCCGCTGCAGCGTCCACAACTCTCCTGGTCGATTCGCGATCAATCTCGAGCTCGTCGCGCATCTTGGGGGACAAAGTTGCCGTGCATCGGACGCGCATTGCACCGTCGATGAAGTGCCGAGATTGAAGCACGAAGTGCAAGCCCAATACACTCGTCATCAGTCCATGGCGGTGTTGAATCACTGGGAAATGTATCAGTTCATCCTTGCTGGTCACCTACCACGAGAGAAGAGTAATGGGTTTACAGTCATACGCAGTCAGTTAAATTTACCTGAAGATCGTTAATGTACCAGCGTAACTTTGACGCCGGATGGCTCTTTCCTGAACTGCAATTCAAGCTGATCTTATCACCTATGCCATATTCTCGCTCAGCGACTGTTATCGTCGGATCCTCTTTCGCGAACGCTGCAAAGATACCAGTCGTCAAGACACAGTCGCACGCATGATTGGAGTTTACAGGCGTGCTCAATAAAACTCACATATAATTTCTAAATAGCCCTCGTTCTGGCCGGATGCAAAGGAAGGTGCTTCGGCGGAAACTTCGCATCTGTATGATCCAGTCGTGCGTAAATTCACAGATTGGAGTGTCACTTTCTTGCTGTCAGAATTCGCCATCTATGCATAGTAAATTGCGTTTTACTGGCATAATGATTGTTTCAACATGTTGATATTAAACACTTACATCTACTCTAATGCCGTCTACTTTATGACTGATCTTCTGCGGACGCTCTTTGGGCACGAAGCGGTAGAATTCTTCGTTGTTTTTGTACCATTTCACCGCGTACAGAGTCTCATTGCCCAAGTCGTACTCGCATTCGAGCTGTGCGTGTTCGCCTGGACGACGAAAGTCCGGTAAGTGGACACGCACTCGTCGTAATGCATTCGAAGGAGCGCCTGCACCCACTGAGCAAACAACAGACTTGAAATCCTTATTATTTAATAAGAAATTAGAAGGAATAATGAACTATAAGTAAAATGATTATTTAGTAAGAAATAAGTTATGAAAGAAGTAAAGTAAATAATATTTGTCTAAGCAGTAATAACATATTCTTACCATAAATAAATATTATTATTTGAAGGTAGCAGTAAATGGCTGGTATTGTCGTTTGTAGCAACATTTTTATTTGTTTGCTCTTCTCTTGGCTGACTCTCATAAAGTTATTTTCTTTGCCTAACAATTAATAGTATTTTAAATCATTACATTAAGTTAGTAATTGATTGCTATGCAAATTTTGTATAGTTTTTATTAATCAGTAATCAAAAAAACTCACCATTTTTAGTTTTAAGTTTTAATCCAAATTAATCCAAAACAATACACTTTGGTTTGTTTGATTAAATATCCAAAACTAGGCACAGATATTAACAATTTGCTGTATAACTACAGTAGATTCTTGTCACACTTTGATTAGTTTTTATTATTTATTCCTAGTTTCAAACTAAACACTAAACAAATTTGTTTTTTAAATTTAAAGTCTTAACAGTTTATCAACTTAACTATAATTCAGTTAAGAATTGAAATATTTGAGAAATTATTTCATTTTTGTAAGTTATAAACACTTATACTTTGCAGATTTAATTTTTGTAGTGTTTTTCAAACACTTTAGTAGGTGACTATTTAGTAAAATACTAGTGAAGTGAACGGAACGGAAGATAAGCCCTTACAACGTGCACCCAAACGACACGGATGTGTCTTGAACACTGACATTAGTCCTGCGAGAACGCAGCGCCAGGACGAATGTTACCCTCCAACAATATTGCGCATTGTGCATATGCGCAGGATACGTGATTTTGCTCAAGGAGACGTAACCCTAAACCAACTGACATTCTTTTATTTCTTTGTTTAGGATATGTCTAAGGAAATAGTGTCAGAAAAATATTGATTATCAATTATATTGAATAACATTGATTGAATTTAACCAAATAATTAAGTAAAATGTGAACCTTACTAAAATTCGTTAGTATAATAGATGTAATAGTAATAAAATAAAATACAAGTATTAATCATATACATACGTTTTTATATCAAATATGTAATAATATTTCATTCATTTATTCTAACAACTATGCAGTATGAAGGAATATTTATAGAACATTTCTTGTATCCTGGACGTGGTTTTGCAAAGTGATGTGCAAACAAAATGTGAAACGCGATTTTGCAAAGTGCTATTTACTTAGTAATGCGTTATATTCTATAATGGAAATAATCCACCGTCTTCATATCTTCAGCTTTCAGCGCATCCTTACTCATCCTTACGCTGAATTTTATCCAAATGTATACAATATTAACATATCAACGCTTTACTTAAATTTATTTTCAATTGGTTACTACTTTTGCTTTCTAAACTTGTTTTCTTTTAAGTAAAAATGTTTTGACATTTATAAAACAGGTGACTTTTTATGTAGGTACTTGTTAATATAATTAATTAATTATTGAGTCCTGGTATATTTATTTGATCTTTTCTTGTTTATAAATTAAATTTAATTTAATTTAAGTTATAGGTCGCAATGAACGATGCTATATAGAAATTGATATAATCAATATTTCATGACCCACTGGAAGAAATGTAAATAAAACAAATACAGTCATGCCACTGCCGCTTGAGAGTATTTTATGACATGTTTTAAACCCGTCGCAAAAAATTGCGTCATTAATGCTGCAACATCCGAAGGTACTCTTATGTTTAATGAACTGCTTTGCATTTCAGAGACAAGATGAATTTTCTTTGGAAGTTCTGCACTGCGTGGTTGGTTGCCTTATTAATTAAAAAGCACTACAGAATGAATACAGCATCTGCTATTCCTTTCGCATCTTATTTGAATATTTACCTGTAAGTGCAGTGCAATGCAATGGTCTAAGAAATGAAAACGTTAAATAAATCAGAAAACTTGAGAGCATTTGAAGATTACACATGTTCATACGGTAGTGAGTATGATTTACATCTGCAATTGTCGCTTGCTATGCCTAACCACGAGCCGTATGCAAAATGGGCTTTTAGAAGTTTTACTTGATTAATTGTACGCATTTATATATGAGCATAATATTTCTACGGCGCTTGGTATGAAGCCAAAACATGTTCTTCAAGTTATTTTAAAACATAAGATAATTAAGAGTTAAGATCTTCCCCAATTAACTACACTCGAAATTATACTATTAGGTCGTTCGGAAAGTCACCGCACTTTTTTAGGTAAAATTTAAAACGCGATTTTTTTAATGTTTAAAACTTTTTTGTTAAAATATATATTGACC
>NBZA01002834.1:14563-35368 GCA_003054995.1 Aleochara bilineata
AATCTAGGATAGCAATAAGTTAGGTTATGTTTTATTTGCGCAATATGTAGTCGTAATATTGTATTAATCCCAGCCAGAAGTTGAATTGTTTTGTGCGTCAGCTGCCGACAAAAAATAAGAATAAGAAACTGGCGGAACAACGACGAACGAAACGCAAAAACAAAGAAAAAATTCTTGAAATTAAATTGTTCGCGTTGGTTCTCATATTTGTTGGTCCTTCCTTCTCACGCCTTCTTCTTCTTCTACATTGTCCTTCTCTTCTCTTTGTTCAATTTTATATTATTGCCTGGCAATGTAATAAAAATATACCTAATCTTTTTAGTCCTGACCTGATATTACGTAGCGAGGTAAAGTGCATTCGCATTTGATTTCTGTTGAATTTAGAAATGCGTTTCGATGAATGATTGATTGACTGTCAAACTCGAGATTGACTGACGCACACGCGTCCATCGCAACCCGACCGCGAGATTGAATTCCTAAGTGCGTACGTGCCATGTTTATTCACAGCAAAGCAAAGTACAGAACATCACAGTCAATTGGCAATTTCAAATTTTAATCAAAAATATGTAGCTACCTAGTGTCATTTCATTTGAGCGATTCTTTTCTCTGCCGCTTCAGCACAGGTGCAATTGCAATTGGTAATCAAATATTAGTATTATGCAGGTCAAGCCGCAATCAGAACCAAGAACAGCGCGCCGTGTGAGATGTGAAGTGTACTAATAGGTTTTCCAGTAGAGCAGGCGACGACTGATGGCCGATAGCAATCGGCGATAACTGGGGCGAGCGCCGATCGTTTATTAATCGGATCAATAACGCTTCAATCATTCACATGTCTCGCCGAGGAGCCGAACAAACTGTTTGCAATTAAAATTCCTTCCTTCCTGGCTGTTTTCTCCTCCAATTCTTGTTCATTATTAAGATTTTACAGGAAGAACAAAGGCATATTTTGCTTTAATCTTGATTTAAATCTGGATTAAAGATGGAGAAGGAGTTTATATCTTGGAACTGCAGTCGCAGTCGCAGTCGCAGTTCCAGTTTTATTGTCATTGTCAGATAAAGATTTCTTCAACTGGGTTTCATCTCTCTAAGTACTGTCTTCCTTCCTGACTCTAACGATAAGTTGCAAAGATTTCTTTGAACTACATAAACGTAAGCGTACATAATAGGAAAGTGACTCTGACTTTGACTCTGAATTCCTGAAACGTGAGCAGGACAGGACAGGAATTGCATGACTTGTTGAATTGACTCGATATTAAGTCCAAAGCAGGTCTCTGGGGAATCCATTACATACATTACTTTTCATCAGCAAACAAACATATAAACCTCTAGAAACTCCAGAGAAAAATGCCATTACTTTTAATGGTAAAACAATTACGATTGACTGGCAATTACGCGCACTATTAGGTGCCAAGAGGCATGCGTAAAATGTGAGATTCATTTGTTTTAAAACAGCTCGTTGAGTGTCTGAAGAAAAAAGCATAAATAGAACAAAAAAAACTCAACGAAAACAAGAAAACAAGCAAAACAAGTAAATGAAGCAACTGGCAAACAAGTAATGAGTGAAATTAGTAATTGCGCATAATTAATGACACCTGAATGCCGTACAAATAACATTCAAGTAAATGAAATGAACGCAATTTATTGCATTTCTATTTGTTATTTATAAGCTGACATAACCTAACCTAACCCAGACGGAGATATTTATTATATAGTCATGCATTGATTGGTTATTGAGCGTCATTTTCACTTTTTGCCGTTTTGCGTTCTTGGCCGCAAGGCTTTGCGTTCGTTGTGACCCTGAAGGCCGCCGCAATCATTGCCATACTCACGTTTCTTGGCATTAGTCTTGCTCGAATTACACTCAATTTCCACAAGAAAATGAACCCAAAATGAACCTACAGCGCAAAACACAGGTTATCTCGTAAAAGACTGAAGATTAATTAGAGCCAGCGCTTATAATTACATAATATAATCAAAGCGTAATTAGCCTATAACTATAAAGTGACATGAGCATTCATACCAACAATAAAGGGTTAAGTTATGTTTGCTTAGAGAGGTTAGATTATCTGAAGACACAATCTCAAGATAAGACAATAGGTACAAGAGAAGATGCAGGATTCCGAGTGATATTCGCGCAAGTTAATTAATTAATTACAGTTGGTTATCTGTATCAATTAGTAGTTTCGCTTACAGGTACAAATTTCAATTAGAGTTTAGGCAAATTGATATGACAGTTTACAGGAAGCAAGCAAGCACTCAGGATAACTCAAAATAACCAGGATAACTCCTATCGCACTCCACTCAGAAACACTTCAGCCCAAATTACAAGCCTAATTGCCCAGTAGCATTATAGAGCCAGCGGCAAGCGGTTTTTGCCGGAAAGTGAACTGCGTTCCAGTACTTTTCGATACTTATCTCCTGCCAGACGTGTATTATCACATCATGCGGCGCTGGTAAGTGTGTAACAGCCCTTTGGAGGCTGACTGCTGCAACTTAGCGTGGGTTAGATTTAGATTCTCCGGCAAGCAAACTTTAATCGAGATTGAACTGCACACGCAACGCATGCAGCGCACGTGCGCGTGTCAAACGCTTCCATACATTAAACTTTCTTCGCAATTTCGCCTGCACTTCGGTGTGTGTAATTAGTATGCACGTCATTATCCTTTATCGAGTCCTTGAACTGACACAAAGCTGCCACTGTTCAAATTTTGACTTAAAATGTGTTATTTTACCTCAGTATCAACATAAAACTCTATTCAAATATTTAAAATGCTACTAAAAATACTAAAAATACGCAAATTGTGTTTTCCCTTTGTATCGTTTATCTCTCGACACGTGTGTTTATTATGGATGCAGAGCGAAATTCTTTGGGGAATTTCTTAGAGCAGGTGCTGGAGCTTGTCAACAATATCTTCCTAAGGTGGCAGCGGCAAAACAGTAAAAAATGTCTGAATAAACTCACCACTTTCTTGCTTTTCCAATTCGTCGTTCTCAAGATGAAGATGAAGAAAAGTGGATGAAACGAGCACTCGCTCGAAGATTTTCCACTGAATTTAGCTAATTGTTGAAACAAAAACAAGTCCTTTTCGCAGTTTGTTTAATTCGTGCCTGCGTTTGTTGTTTGTTATTGCTGGGAATCAAAACAGACATAACATCAGAAAGCAAACCGAAGCAGAAGCACGTTCTCAAACAAACACCAAAATTAATCAACGGCCTGCTAATTAATTACGGCGAGTGTAAAACATTATTATTGTTGGCGCGAAGAGAAGAGCGAGTGCGAGAATTGGAATCGGTTTTTGATTGTCCGACTGCACGAGGCCTCGGATCAAACACAACTGATCGCTCGCTCGCTGGCAAGCAAGCACGCACGCAGCTGCGGCAAAAGCCGCGCCGGCGACAGCAGGAAGGTGCGCAACTGCACGCCAACTCCAAGGTAGACCGGACCGGCTTCCTCGTTGAGTCCTGCGAAGGCAACTGCACTGCAATTACTTATCAACACTTTGATTTCGAGTTTGAGGTCAGTTCTTCCTGTGAAGTACTCAGGCTACGTTTGCTTTTGACAATTTCCCTCTTATTACATTATTCTCTGTTGTTTATTGTCCTGAATTCTATGAATCTCTAGTACCTTCTCATGAATCTCTATTATGTTTATTGTATTTTCGTATAAGCGCTGTAATATATTTACTAACTATACTCGGCTTTTATGCAGTAAAAACATAACCATGATAAATGTGTAATAAATAAAAGTAGCCTGAAGCTATATAGAAGCTTAACGCTTTAAGGATAATATAGGGAATTTTCGTCCTTGTGTAGCATATTTACTAGAATATGTGTATAAGTATTAATGACACGTGACGCTTTTGGGCATATTCTGCCATCTTCTCTTCTGCTCTTGTCGTTCTTCAAGACGACACGTGGCTGTGAAAATATCTATAGATTTTTCATGTGTTTCATGTGTATTTTTATCTCCTCTTAAGCGAATAATCTTGAATAATCTTTGCTTCGCAGAAGCAAACGCCGAAATATATCCACACTCGTGGCCAAATAATAATAAATTAATGAAGAACATAAATCAGAAGCTAAAGCTTAATCAAGCTTATAATACGTCTGGGCGTAAAGCATTAACCAGGTCATAAAGAAACGCAATCATAAGCAACTGAGAACAGAAGAAAGCGGAAAAAGGAATGAAATTCGACTCACAAAAAGGCGATTAAGAGCGACACGTGCCCGTGCTTCCAGCTTTTGTGACGCAAACTGGATTATCCACCTCTGGATTGGATTTACAACTGTTCGGGTCTGTGGCTGCAAAAATAAGCTACAATCTGCACAAATTCGGTGCTAATTCACTCGCAATCAGAGGAAACTCGACCGAAGTCACTGTGAAGACAAGGCACGGGGAAAAGTTCACTTCGCACGTTGCATTGCAACGAACCCGGAAGCCTGATAAGCCTCCTTGGAAATGAGGATTATCCCCAGCGACCATATACAATTCTAAATTAATTTCCCTTCCGGTTTTTAAACGCTGAAGCTGACGAAATTTTAATTTAATTAAAAATTTAAATTTGCAGCTTTAATTTAGAAGATTAAGTGCTTGGATAAATTGTAAAACGGTTTAATTGTTTAATTGATGATGGTTTAATTTAATTTGAAAAACAATTAATGCAATGTTGCAATACATTTTAAAGTGCACTTCACTAATCTGTTATTACGTCAATTAACAATAGTTTAATAGTTAGAAAGTTGTATGAATATTAATTTTATTGCTAAATTAATATTCTGCTTACAATATTTCGAAATTCATTTCTATTGACATCATTTTTAGTGTATTTTCACATGGCGGTACCGCGATTTTAAAATGATTGTAAAAGTGCGTGAAATTATAAAAAATGTGCGGTTTTTTCGCCAACTTTTAGTTCTCTTGTGACCATTGAACTGCAACTACAATAAAAATGTACATAAATCAGTTAGTTTTGCTTGGGTTTCTCGTAAGTGCTTTGTTTACTCGAAGAAGTTGTGCCGTGATCAAGATAAGATTGAGTTTTAGATGATTGCTCTGCAAGTTGATGGAAGTGCGAGCGAAGGCGCAGAAACTACGAGTGATTCAACATTATTAATGCTTGACGAAAACGCAAATATTATGATAGAAGACGAAAGCACCAACGAGGATAATGAGAAGCCGTCTTTAATATTTGACGAGTCGCTTGATGACGACGCTCATAAAACTAAATATTTAACGCAGTTCGGGCACATTTTCGACCCTCTGAAGGACAAACTGAATCGGTTCCAAGCGTACATCACGCACCCGAACGTCCCGCTGTCGCAGTTCTTCAAGAAGCCCGTCAAGATCATTCAGAACTTGAAGGAGAAGGGCGATAACTGGCTGCACGGCGTCAATAGCGCCATCTTTGGGCCGCCGCTTCTGGATTATCCTTTTCCTTACAGAGCAGCTCCATCCAAACAGGATTCAAATTCAAACGAAACGGTTAGAACCAAGCGAGAGATTGATTTAAGTTTGAAACTTCTTAACTCTACAGAAACTTTAAGTTCTCTGAATAAAACCATGAAAGGTTACGAGTATATTGGATTGCTTCACAAATTGAACAGCAACAATCTGAGAAAAAAATTCATAACCTATAAAGAAAAAATAAATTAACAATGTCTAAGTATATACCTATGAATAAGTAAAACTTTAAAGTTTAACTTGAATTATTAAATGTGAAATACAAAATAAAGTCATAATAAAAGTCAAGTCAATACAGTAGTTGTCAAGGTTAAACCTCTTAAAACTTAAACTTTACATACAAGCAGAATATGCAAAGCAGAAAGAAGCAAGGCAGGAACAACATTTTAATATCGTTTATCATGCGTTGAAACCTGTTCGAATGGCTACGCAAGCAAAGATGCTTTTAGCCATTGGCGACAATTCAACAACAATAAAAAACCCGCTTGCAGGCAGTTTTCAAAAGCAAAGTATGTAGTAAAGTTGAATTTTTATGCACTTTTTGGAAATCGTAATCGTTGGGTGAAGAAACACAACAAATTAACAAGTTTTCTGGCTCTGTGGGTCGGTGACTGTATGGTGAGTAAATTCAGGTTTCAAGACCGGCAGAAAAGAAGCAAACAGAAGAGAAGCAACGGTTTTTGTCGGCGTGCGCGCACGCTCCGAGCCTCGATTATAGTATTTGGCGCATGTTTATCCAGTCCATTACTGAAACTTACTCGAAGTCGAGCTCTGAGACTCGACCGAAGTGGGCACAAAATACAAAGCAAAGCAATAAATTTCGTTTATTGCTTGGCGCTGTCCACCGCATTTGGTGAATGTGATAGAAGTGATAATTGAGTGTGACTGTATTGCCAATTGTATATGGTAGAAAGAATGTGTGCCAAAGTATCTGCAACTCAACTGTTGCTTTTCATTTGCGTAAGAATATATTAGCATTAGTATTGCTATTGAGCTATACAGCCAGTCATCGATCGGTTGATTGTGATTTATGTTTACGACTGCTTTACACAGATTTATGTCTGCGCTGAATGCAGTCCGCCGCAGTTCGATAAAAACATCCAATACTCGCATCTGTACCTCCCGGCGTCGATGCAAATCATCGCGCACTTGACGGAGAGCATGAAATACGAACTGCGACCTTCCAACACCGGTCCCCAGACGCCAACCTCAACCACCCTCAGGCCAACACAACCGCACAGACCCGGGGTCTTCCAGCCGTCACAACCACCAGTTCATCGTGCCTTCAAATCCATTCCCAAGTAAGTTAGAACACATTTTCTCCGTTTTTTGTTACAAATTAATTGCGATTCTTCTTCCAGAAGAGAAGATCAATCAATCCAAGAAGGAAATTCTCTAGGGACAATCATTCGCCATTTTGAACCGTTTCTACCACCAGGTCAGTACGAGCAAGACTTGGAACTCCTTGGAGAGGGGCCTAAGACACTCCACAAAGCCTTAGATCAACTGGACACTGACACTTTGGAAGAGTTTATTGAGAACTTTGACGATGACGCGGAAAACTTCAATCTTTTGGCGCAGTTGAGGCAGAAAAAGCAACCGCCAACGCGGGCTTATGTGACTTTGTTGTCTTTATACGATTATTTAGGGAAAGAGGCTAAGAAGTTAGGTTTGAATAGGTTTAACGGTGTCTCGGAGGCAGTGCTGAAGGACCTCATCAGACTTTCTTATGGGACTTCGGCGGAACAGCTGGAGTTTGTGTTGAATAAGGTTCATAGCCAGCAGGAGATCCGCGAACCGATGGCTGTGAAGAAGTTGAAGACAGTGATTGACGATCTCAGTACGCCCAGCAGTTACATTAACAATGCCTTGGCAGAAATTCCTCCTTTAATATTTGCAGAATAGTTGGTTGGTTTTTTGTGGTATTTTACTTTTTAAGGATACTTTTGCTAATAAACTGTGTCTTATTTAAGGTCATTTTAGAAAATAAAGGGACAATAAATGAAACTTAATAGTAAGCATGTATAAATGTGTCCTGAATTTGTTATTTTAAAGGAAAAGGCGTTTGTGCGTACAAAATACAATCCAGAATTATTCGCATTCACATATTCGCCCATGTAATTTTCAGCTCCGTTACAGTGCCCTTGGTTATTCAAAATTATTTTTAAATCGTTGCATTGGGTTCCCACGTAACGTTCCTGTGGGTTTATACTATCTGCAAAGTATTTCCAGCTTCTGCCATGGCTGCAAGAATCCATCATGGACGCAATTCCTCCGAGAATGTACATTTTATCTTTGCACCCTGGTTGAGGGGCTGTGCCATCGTTTGGGTAGAAATCCACATCACCCAAGGGCATCTTATACCCGAGCGCCCCCGCAGATGTGTGTATCACATCAACAAAGTCTGCCTTGCCAGCAGATAGATGGTCTGGTATGAGACGAAATGATTCGAAGAGAGGACCCGCTGGGTCCAATCCAGTAATGCGTCCCACTCTATAATTTGCGAACTCACCTGCAAAGCCGGACACATGAGCACCCAAGCTGTGACCCACAAGATGGATGTCTTTCGGGCTCGTGCCATAATCAACTAAGACGTTCACCAATTCAGCGGTGTATCTGCCGATTCCTTGGGTGTTACAAGCAGCTTTTATGTAATTAATCGTATCTGCCTTATCTTTCCAGTCTACCAAGATGACATTGACATCTTCATTCGCCAGGTAAGAGTTTTTCACCTCCTGTGAAGTTTCGGAATCTGCGCTGGACCAGAATCCATGGGTCATGAACTTTGTAGCTTTGGTTATGTCATAGTTTGATGCTTTTACTGAGTCTAGAGTTGGAAGAATTAATGTAGCATTTTGTGGGGATGTTCTGTAATTAATAAAGCATCAATTAATTAATGTTTAATTAATTATGGTTACATTTACCTTGTATATAACTTAAACGAAACTTCCTTGGAAATATTCTGAGAGCTCAAACGAAGATTTTCATTTGCTCTTCGGTGCATTGCCAACTTATTATACTCCATATTCAAAAATTGTTGCTGTTCTTTGGATCCATTTTTAGCGATTAAAACTTCCAAAACATCATCCAGCTGATATGCTTCATTGTCAAGCTCTTCACAGTTTATTGCGAAGAAAAGGCATACAACTGGTGGCAGAAACAAAGTGATTCTCATGATGAATGCGCGTTTGAAGAACTTTTAAAGTTATGCGCACTTTTGCTTTAGTTGTTTGTATTTATTGACCGTAAAACATTGTATTTTATTGCAACAGGTTTCTTATCATTTTAGCAGTGAAAGTAATCATTTCCTTTGCAATCATAGCGAAAGGAAATTACCCTTTGATAACATGACTAACAATATCAAAAAATGGCATAATTATTTGATGAATTTTAAATTTCGGACCCAACACCTATGATTTTTTTCACGTTTACTGCTTGCTACAAGTTAGCAAACAAACAAATTTTAAATAAAACTTGATAAAATGCAAATAAGTTGAGCTAGAAATATGCCACAATCACAAACGCTGTCAATTATTTTTAAATAGTCCTTGAGAAATGTACAGCGTAATTACACTAACAATTAGTTAATGTAGTTGAACTAAATGTGTGGTAATTAGAAAATAATTGGCCCAAGCTCTTCTTCGAATAATGCTGGCGGTTCATAGCCAGCCAGTTCGTTTTCCTCGCACAGCTCAAACTCGTCCTTAAAGCGTTCAAAGTCCGCCAAGCGGTTCACCTCATGCTCTCGGAACACAATATCAAGTGTGGGCTCCTCCAACTTCCCAACTGCAAATGGCGGCAGTGCATCCGTAATCACCAGTTTCATGCCTCGAATGGTTGGATCTATGAATTCGCCCATTAGGCTCTGTGGTCCTTGGGGAGGACACCGGCCCAGGATGTAGGACACGTAGTCGTTGCACGTCCAGCCCCAGAATCCCACCGGCGAGGTTATGGATTCGGCGAAGTAATACGGCGCTCGATGGTGGTTGCAAGCGAAGAATCCTGGATTTTGCATATGATCTGAATAAATGATGATTTACATGAGACCCAAGCGAATGCACCCAAACCCGAATGAAGCAAGCACTGCACTCACTGTTATCGTTCCAGCATCCAGGCTGGACTATTCCGCCATTGCAGTAAAAGTCGACATGACCGCATTGCTCCACTTTTCCTTGCATGAATGCATTCGTGTGTATCACGTCAACAAATTCAGCGTCAGAAGGGTCTAACTTGGCGACTTTGTCGACGGTTACAAAGCCAGGGAGAGCAGGGTCTAAGCCAGTGATTCGTGATACTTTGTAAGGACTCAAATGGTTAGCCATAAAGGCAGACACATGAGCACCTAAAATACTCAACATTATCAACAGTCAGTGATTGCGTAACGCGTAAAGGTATTTACCTAAACTGAAACCAATAACATGAATATCTTTGACCCCCAACTCTCGAAGTCTTTTGACTAAGAGCGCCGAACATCTTCCAACATGCCGAGCGTTCCATACTGCAGCTGGATAGCAAGGACCTTGAGCAACTGGGCTCCAATCAATTGCGAAAATATTATAATCACCGCGTCTCAAATATTCTGCAAAAGAAACACTTTAAACTGTGATTAAAGCAACATAAATTTAAGGATAAACTCACGGTTTTTAACTTCAACCAGGGAACTGATATACATGTCAGAGTTGTATCCATGTATGATTATCTTAGTTGGGTGACTGATATTGAACTTTGAGTTTGTAATGTTTGAGATCCCTGCTTGGGAACCAAGAGTTATTGGTTCTGGCTTATTTGGGTGACTTCTTGTGTATAGGAAATAAGTTATATCTTTATGTGGACATTCTCTAAAAGAAAATAATTTATAATACACGTGAGTTATGTCGTTTTGAGTTATAATTACGTGGCTAAGACAACTATACAAGGACCAAAAGCCAGAGAATCTTGACGTTCTTGACGTATGGGTGGTCCTAGAATATGCGAATCTTGTTGAGGGAACGGTTCAGGTTGAAATTGAAGCGGAAATGGTTCTGGTCCTGGAGGTAATGGCGGTAATATTTCCGACATTTTATAAGTTCCTATAAAAGTAAAATCATACAATAAAACATAGTTATGTCAAGGAATACTTTACCGAAGTTTAGTAACCATATCAATGTATAGAAATACAGATCATTTCCTTTTAAAAATACACGCTTGTTGTACATTTTGAAGAGGTCACTTTGTATTCTATTCCTGACAAAAGGAGTGTTGTATGGCGCACTCGTTAAAAAACTTTTTCTTACTGTAAATATGCTGTGTGAAATTGAATAAACTAAGAAAGAGCAGTGAAGCGTTCGGCAATTACGTTATAAAACGACAATCAATAAAAAGTGTGTGAACGATGATGATTGACGATAGAGGGGCAAGTATTAGTTCTCATTTCTAAGAGGGGAACGAAACCGCTTTTAATTGCTAACAACTGTGTCAGTGTTACGTCGACTAATTGTTAATTTGCCACAGTACTTGCAAATATTATTTATTTATTTGTCTTTTATATTGTAAATTGTAAAACTTAGTTGTAATTGGAATAAAGTGTACTTTAAAAATAAGTTTTGTTCATGTGCTGTTTAAGTCATTAAAATGCGTTGCATGTCTTTTTAAAGAAATTCAATACAGTTATCTGTATTGAATTGTCACTTCATAATTATATAATACGGTTGGTTAAAGAAGCACAACTGTGATTATCAATCATATAAAAAGTGTAGTTTGCGCGTTTATCACTTAGAAATGTTCATGAACTTTTGTCACTTTAACAATAATTAACATACAACTAGTTGTACTTGACTCTTGTACATGCGAAATTCTCACATTATTTTTAGTTAAAACCGCACTTTTATTGCTAATATTCTTGACTAAACAACATTACTAACTTTATATACAATATTTAATAATAATAATGCGTGAAATTAATTCTTTGCGGTAGGTGTAACAGATTACCGAACACTTGCCAGTGAAAGTTGCTTTGCTTTTGTCTTAACAATAAGATATTTGTACTTATTTGTTCTTAAAAGTCTGTAATTTGAACAAAATGAATGCCTTTTGCGCTAAAAAAATTCTTTATCAATATTAACCATAAATATTGATTGAATAAGCATAAACATTCTTACGTTTGATTAACGTATTCGCCCATCAATATTCCAGCATTTTTCTTGAAGGAACATAAACCCAAGTTATAATGGAGAATACTATGGCAAGGATATCCGTAATATTTGTAATTGCGAATTGTATTGGCAAAGTATTTACCAACTAGAATATGACTGCAAAGTTGCGGATCTGAAAGTAAAAAAGATTAAATTTTAACACTCTATGATACATTAGTATACTGACAACTTGTATTGAAACATCTTGGTTGTAATGTGCCACCATTGATGTAGAAATCTACATGACCGATGGCTTCTAATTTCCCAAATGATCCTGCACTTGTGTGTATCACGTCAACAAATGGGGCATCACTGGAGTCCAGTTTCCACTGGTTTACTAATGTAGCAAACAGGGGAAGAGCAGGGTCCAAACCTAATTGGTATTAATTGGTTTTTGTTGGATTGAAGATTGTTTGCTTTTTTGTGATTTATGTTACCAGTGATGCGATAAAACGGCATGCCCATAGCTTTCTCCAGGTGATTACTTGCGAAACTGGCGATATGTGCGCCTAGGCTGAATCCGATTACATGAATCTTCTTCGGAGAAATTCCAAACTTTGCTAAACTTATCGAAAGTATTGCGGTACATTGTCCTACGTGCCAAGTATTGAAAAACGCTGTTGGGTAACACGGAATCGTTGCAAGTGTACTCCAATCAACTTAAACACATTTTACAACAAACAGTGTTGATTTATAATATAAAAGAACATACCAATTATGAACGGAACTCCTGCATCTCTATAGGCGGAACTGACATTTTTTATTGCAAAGTCTATTCCTAAACCTCCATATCCATGTATTAATATCTTCAAGTCTAGTGCAGTTTTCACTAAAGATCTTGGCAAAGTTGGATTAAACGGATCCAAATAAATAACTTTCTTTGGGTTGTAATTGTTCATATAAAGTCTAAATTGTATCAATGACTGAGTACATGGCTCATCGTAGTAAACTGGACAATCGCCAATATTTACAACATATAATTGTGTCTTATTTATGCCTAAAAAGTTGAACTTTTAATCAATTAAAAACTAGTTTTAAAAATTGTACACTTACAGCAAATAATAATTAGTAATATTACAAAACTTTGCCACATTTTAATTTACCAGTTGTTGAATGAACTCACTTTGAACAAATCCATACTCACATTGAAAACTATTTGATCGATTCACACATGACATCAACTACAAGTATAATAAGCCAGCAAGTACACGGTTTAAAAGTTTACGGTTAGAAAACTTATCAAAATCTATTTACCGCCAAAGAAAACAAACAGGTTTCAAAGCATTCTTAATACATTTGATGCGATGCCGCGTTTTAACTACTCACGCACATCAGATTAAAAAATCAACTATCAGAGTGATTGGCCCCCGATGGATCACAAATAGAAAGTAATGCATATGTGAACAACTTTATATGGTTGACAAAGGAACAAATGTTGATGTGTTTTTATATTCAACCTTTGTTGTTCCGTAAATCGTTTCTATTACAGTGTGGAATCAAAGACAATTATTGCATACCAAAGTCATATTTAAATTTAAAGCTGCGTGCGTTGAACAGACCCAACCTAACCCAAATGACGCAACAACTTTTTTGTACTTTTATTTACTTCAAATAACACTACACTATAAATTCGCTTTAAACTAGGCTATTTAACTTAATTTTTACAAACATATTGTATTCATCGAAGCGCATCCTTCACATTAGTTTAATATTCCAAACTACAATAGTTGATCAAGGAATTTTCCAAGTATGGCGCAGTCCAATAATGTTTTAGAGTAAATAGCCTCGTCTAATCTGAATCATCTTGCACAGCAAACTGCGGCGCTTGAACGCAACATCGCATATCACCAGGACTTCCAGGAGTTTTTGGGCAATACGGTTGATCATCAGCGAATACACAGTAGGACCCAGAAACACTGGAAACTCCCAAAGTTATCAAGTATCTACAGCAACATTAGTAATATTTACGTTAATGGAGTGAATTGTCCCAATAAAGCAGGAATTCCAATACGGTGACCTGGTCTTGGACCAGTTGGACATCTTCTTGAGCATGGCTCAGCGCGACGCGCTAACCCCGGATGTAAACTTTCTGCCATGTAGCAAATCGCCCAGACATGGCTGCAGAGGTTTATATCAACTAAAACACCGTACAAGACATACATTTATAGATACATTTGTACGTAGAGTACATACATTCAATACTCACATCCGGACTTTTCACAGAACGGCTGCACGCGTCCGCCGTTTATGCAGAAGTCTACATGACCGGAACGACCGGCTTCTCCGTAGTGTCCCGCATTGGTATGAATCACATGCACTGCGGCCGCATCACCGCTATTCAACCTGTTCGCCGCAGGTATTAATGGTCTTGCGGGATCCAACGCAATAATGCGATGAATGCGAAATTGTACATGTTTGGACATCAAGCCGCATATATGCGCACCTAAACGTTACAAACTCTTAGACTTTGAGAATTACATGAGAACATAGTTTACCTAAAGAATGCCCAACACAACTTAAGCGATCGGTGCGCAAACCTGCATGTCTCAAGGACATCAGCAGTTCACCAGTGCACTTTGCAACTATTTTAACATTGTGAACTGCGGCTGGATAGCAAGGAGGTTGACAAAGTGCGCCCCAATCGATCATCCAAACATTGTAGCTACCGTTATTGACATACGCTATAATAATTACAGTTTACAGTAGTCAACTGAAATCAATAACTTGAATTAATTTCTTACCATCACGAAGAACGGCTATGGGAAGTGTATCATCGCCACCCGCGTATCCATGGACTATCACAATGTCAGCCTTATCAAAGTCATATGAAGATTGTCGCAGCCAATCGTCCTGCGCTGGATCTACGAGTTCTTTTCTCCCATCTGGCGTGTATAAAATGGTCTTGATGTCTGCATCCGGACAAACCGCTTTTTGATCACCGGGTCGCCATTGACATTCGCGCATTGTCCGATTTGCCAACGAAGCGTTATGCAAAAGTAGTTCATCTTTAATGGCAGCTGCAGGATTTGATAATAAGCCCATGAACTGGCAAAGTGCAAATCCTAGAAAAGCATAAATAAATAAAGTGCAACAGTTACGTGGTTTTAGTTACCAAAGATGTGAAACAACACCACTATTTTTAAGTTTTGAGCCATGGTTTTGAAGGAAGAAGCAGCACCACACACAACTGCTGACTGATATTGCAAAACTCAATGGTTAAAGTCTCATGATCATTCGCGTCCATTCGTTGAATTAAAGAAAAACGGTACTTAACGCGCACCTTGAATTCTTAAACATTTTTGACACTCACAAGTCAATCAACTCAATCAATAACAATATATTTGGTTTAATATCTGATAAAACTCTGCAAAACATTCCTCCTTACATTAAAATACTGTTATTTGCTTAAACTAATTAAATTTTTTGACATTTAAGTGCACTTTTGTAATGAGCAAAGATTCACAAGTTATATATTAAAACATCAAACAATATAGATAAAACTAGTGGAAAAAATGACGACGCCCATAAGTCGGCACCGCACAGCCTTTTTGCATGAGCATTATCTCATTCTTGATGCGATTTTCTTCCTCCCTGAGACGTTCCAGTTCCGCTATATGCCTGTCTTGTTCGACTTTCTTAAGATCGCGTTCCTTCTGTCTCTTGGCGCAGATCTGTTCTTGTAGGCATTTCCTGTGCTCCAGGGTCTTATTCCTCTCCCATTCTTTAATTGCCTGTATTTCATTTTCATGCTCTTGAATGCGCTGCATCATTTCTTGGCGCTCGCGTAGTTTCTCCTGCTGACGCTCATTCGCCTTCTTAAGATTATCATTTATTTGGTCTTTGAGTTCTTGTAAGATGCTCTTCAGCAGACTGCGTCGCATTTCTTCTTCTTTCTTCCATTCCTGATTCAACTCCTTAAAGACCGCAGCAGCTTCTGAGTCAAACGTCAATTGCATTTGATTTTTGCGTTGAATTTCAACACTTTTAAGGTCTCGAACGAGAGTGAGGAATTCATTCATGGTATGTTGTAGTTCTCGGCGCTTTGCCAGATCTTGGACTTTCTCGCACAATTCAGCTTCTTGTAAGAGCTGGATAAATATACGTTCTGTTTCTAGCTCTTCCAAGACTTTCTTAGCTTTTAATTCAATTTTTCTTTTATGAAATTGCTGATTTTCGAATGCAATTTGCTCGGTGCGCCTTTTTCTCTCAATTTCTTCCCATCGTTGCTCGAGTTCCTGCAACTCTACTCTTTTCCTTTGAATCTCATCTTCATGCTTCTGCAACAGCTTCGCCTCTTCTTCTCGTTTAGCAACATCTTCCATTTGTTGTTTCAAATACGCGTGCAGTTCTTCTACCTTAGCGGCAGCTTCTTTTTGAACTAATTCTTCTTGCAGCTTTTGTTCTTTGATAAATATCTCCCTATCTTTTACTTCTCGCTGAAGTTCTTCCTGTTCTCTTTCCCTGGCCATTTGTTTTTCAATCTGTTGATCCAGCCATGACATCTTTATATCTTTGATATTCTGCATCCGTCGAGCATCGGCCAAAGGTTTGCTATCGCGTTCCCAACGAACAAACAAAGCTCTTTCAGCCCTATTTCTTCGTTGTTTCTCGTCGTCTTGTTTCACGCCATCGTAAGCCTTTTTCAAAATCTCAATTGGAATCTCGCCTGCTTTTTGCTTCTCGGGTTCACTGTCCCACGAACGTGGCGAAAACTTTATCATTATAATTTCAATGTCGTATGTGTTTTGGTCTTCTTGAAACAGTTGTCGCAGTTTTTCACGTCGTTTGATAAGCTGATCTTCCTTCATAATTTCTTTTTTTCGATTTTCCGCATGAAGAGTACTCTCTGCATAGTATCGAGGACTTGTAAACTGTTCATATTTAGCATTTTGCTTGGTGCATTTATCGTAATACTTGGATTTTGCGGACCATTCTTCTAAGCGGTTCTTCTCTTTTTCATGTTTGCGAGCATATTCTTGTTCAATATCACGTCGAGGTTTAACTCTACGTAGTTCCATTAATAAACCTGCATCCATGTTGATTATACCTTACTAAAGAGTAATTTACTAATGATGATATACTTATTAGTATTTTACGTCTTATTTTACCTTTTAATATAACGCGCACTTTTGGAAACCTTTTAACTGATTTAACCTTACTTTTCTATTTGAACTCTTACCCCAGACAGCGCGCTCTATGAAATATTTAAATTTTATTATGAATTTAATAAAAATTACACAATTCTAGAAATTGAAATAGTAATTTATTCTTTTATATAATTGTTTCTATACTAATATACCTAATATTACTGTTAAATGATTGAAAATAATTTAAAAACGTTAAACAAACTACTTTACACTTTCTTTCCTTTGTTCTTTGTTCCTGCTAGAAAGGGATTTTTAATGGTAGAACATCCTTCACAGCCGCATTTTGATGGCACAGAAAAAGGTTTCTTAAATTTGTAGCCGTCCTGGCAAGTTAATTCAATTAATATTGGTTTGTAGTCAAGAGCGCGACAACATGAGCAAACTGATTCGTGTTTTCCACTCGCTAACAAACATAATCAACAATTACCATCAACCCTAGTATATAATTCATTAAATAAACTCACCTTTGTCAAATAATGTAGCTGAATGACATGTGCCAACGCATTCAGTAAAACCTTTCAAAGGTTCAATATTTTTACAAATGCCATGACCTTCTCTCTCCGCCGAGATGAAATGCACACTTTTCTTTCCATCAATTTCTTGAGGAACACAATCGGTCATTGCCATTGCAGTCACATTGCAATACTTGCAACATCCCTTTGTGTAAACATTTTCTGGTGGGCAATCGTCTATTTGTGGACACGAAACTTGATGGCTGGTGACAGTGTATTGATCTAAGTATTTATCACAAGAGTAAGTTGTGCAATTGTCAGATGAAGTCCAGTTAGTTCCTGGGTTCTTAAGATGGTCTTCCACTACACAGGCATATTGCACGCATTCGCCGCAACAAGTGGAGTTTGACTCTACATACTTCCAACCTATGGAGCATTCTTTATCACAAGTTTTGATGCTTTCTTGCTTCTTTAAAACTCCAGGAGATTCCTCAACGCAGGTGTAAGTCTTACACTGATCTCCTTCAGGGCAAGGCCAAGTCTGGCCGACCATATACATTGTATCTCCAACTTTACATGCCATCATTTTATGTTTTTTGCAACATTGCCCTTCGATTGTTTCAAATTCATACACAAAGTGTTGAAATTGTTCAGAAGGAATCTCCCCGCAAACAATATTTACTGATTGCACTTGCATCTGAAAATGATAATAATTAATAACAGTATTTAATAGTTTTTTGCGGTATAAAATAGCTTACTGTTCCATTTGTATCTAGGCAAGTGTAATGGGTACAGAAATCATCAGAGGTCCAATTAGCACCAACTTCTTTAACTTTTCCATCAACCACACACCCAATTGCTTTGCAGTCACCACAACAAGTATGTGAGTCTTTGGTTGCAGGTACGTATTCAAAACCTATATCGCAATCTTCATCACAAGATATTGTCTGAGTCAATTTCTGCACACCGTAACCCTTAGTGTCAACGCATTCCAACTTGGTGCATGGGTCTTTATCGTCTGTCCACTTCTCACCAATGTGATAAATTTTACCGTCGTATTTGCAGCCGGATCGTTGGATTTTCGGACAACACTCTCCTTTTACCGGTTCGACAAGTAGATCATAATCGGCATAGTCTTTAGACGCGGTTGGTTGTTCGCATTTAGTCGTGGTACAGATTGACTGGTAACCAGTTTCCTTCGAACCGTAGCATTTGCATTGTCGACAAGGACCATCATCCCAGGTGTCATTTGCTTGTTTCAAAACCTTTTGTAGTTCGTATTGACTTCGTGGTCTTTCGCCCCCAGTTTCAGCCTCTATATATTCCAAGTTGACTATGCAACTCTCAGGCGCGATGCATTTGTACTCAGGACAACAAGTGCTCTCCTTTTCTGTCTTGTTCAATGTAAAGAATTCGTCACATTTTGGCGCTGGATGACATAATTCTTTATTACAAACCAACTCGATGGTCTTGCAACAACCGCCATCTTTGACTTTCTTTTCCATCCCAGGTTCCTGATCGGGGTCTGGCTCAGTATTCAGCATCTCGCATTCTTCGGGCGGAACGCATTCGCATACAAATTGCTGACAGCCATCTGACTTTGTACTTAGCTTGGCAACTTGCCCTTTAGCGCATTCAAGTTCTTGTGGAGGATCACACGTTGGAGAGGCGGTCACAGCTGGGACACAAATATACTTCTCACAGCAATGGTCCTTCTCTTTTGTTAGTTTCACAGCTGTAAATCCATATTCACAGACTGTATCTGACGCAGGGCAGTGTTTGGTCTCGCAGCGAATACTTGTGCCTTCGCATTCACAAGTTGTGCATGCATCTTTATTCCACTTGTCTCCCGGGTGATGTCCATGGTCGTCACAAGTTGTGCACATTCGTTCCTCAACGCAGGTGTTGTTCGACATTATCTTACCTTCTGGACAGAAACATCCAGAAGTTGGTACGTCATGACATTTTTTGTTAGGATCTTTCAAAGAGTCACATGTCTTTGGGCAACTTGTGCCGCACGTTTTGTATTCTTGTCCTTCAGGGCAGTTTTGTTGCGGACACAGATCAGAATGCCAATTCACACAGAATCCATTGCTGAGACATTCCCGAGCGTACGAACCTATAGCAGCACATGCAAGTTCAGGGTGGCCTCCGCAAGTATCCTTGTGACACCATTCTAAGAACAAGGCTGGATCTAAAAGTGGATGGCACTGCAATAGAAGAACATACATTGTTACATATTACATATGAATCGCTAGATCTTTATTATCTAATTGTGAGATAGTTAATAAATATACAATAATGAAATGACTTTATGAAACATCTCTTCAAAATGGCGGTGGTTTCGCTGTTGTTGTAAAACTTTCACAGGCCGTAGTAATATCGGGAAACGTATATTCAAATCCCAGAGACTGTACACGTGCCGGTTCAACCTTAGGACCAGTAGTCACCATTTTATGGCGATCTTGAAACATAATTTTAAGAATCGCTTCGGGCATCGGTATAAACGCGGGGCGATGCAAAGCCCCTGCAAATGCGGACGTAAATTCGGCATTGGTGATAATTTGCGGCGCAACCCCATTTAAAATGCCCTGTACGTTTGGTGTTTCGATACCAAACGCAATCAATTTGGTCAAGTCGCGAACGTGGATCCAGGGCAGAATCTGCTTGCCCGAGCCCATAACGCCGCCCAAACCAAGCTTGAACGGAAGGTACAATTGCTTAATCATGCCGCCCTCTCGTCCCAAAACTACTCCACTTCGAATGATAATATTGCGGCAGTTCAGTTGCGAGGGCAATTTGCAGACGGATTCAAGTTCAAGGCACATCTTGGAAAGGTAGTCAAAGTCGTAGACTCGGTCGGCTTCTGTATGCAAACTCGAATCAGGTTCGTAAATGCCAACCCCGGATATAATCGTGAAGGAATCCACTTCTCCTGCAGCCATTTCAATGGTCTGCGCCAGTGCCATAGTCGTGTCTATACGTGAATCCCAAACCAACTTCTTAAACTTTGGCGTCCATTGATGCTTCATATCAAGGATATTCTGGCCCGCCAAATTGACCACCGCCTTAGTATGGTATGGCAAACCATTCTTTTCAATCGCAGACCAGGAGATATGGTTGGTTTTGGAAGGGCTTCTTGTGACTATCTTCACATCATAACCTTTTCTGAACAGCAATGCTTCTAAATGTTTCCCGATAAAACCGGTGCCACCTCCAATAACAGCAACCTTCGTCATTTTAAAAAATGTCGTTCGTGTAGCGTATAAATGACAGTATGTAAATAAATATAATGTTTATAAACAAGCACCTATCATTTTGTTTGACCTAACCAACAATACCATAACCTTACGTAATATCGATTCTTGTTCGAATGCCCCAGACTGCATGCAACTCAAACAGCATCTTATTTAAGAAACATACCTGAGCGTATCTGCTGGAATCCAACAACTGCATGCAAGGATCCTGTTCAACTGGCAGTTCTTCACATTGTTCCTTTGGTTTATTCTGACAGTTCTCTTTGGTCATTCCTGGTAACTTATCATACAACCAACTTGGTCCAAGTTCATCCTCGT